>PVKA01010250.1:6678-17568 GCA_004027165.1 Ctenomys sociabilis
TTTTTTTTTTTTTTTTTTGCTTTTAACATTTTCTGATCAAATAGTCTGTTCCTAAACATTTTTAAGACAAAAGGATAGATGTGGGTGCTTGGAAAACTTGAGAGCTTTCTAATTCATCTTATTTTTTCATATATGTCTCATGTATGGAAATTCGACCTCACTGCACTGCCAGGGAAAGCTCAGTGTTTCAGAAAGTGCCTGCTGTTTAGAAAATAATGTTCTCCCAGAAGGCAGAGGAAATTATTCTTATGAAAAATCTGCAACAAGAGAGGGAAAGGCTTGAGTTTCCACAGTACCTGCTGAGTGGAGCTGGTACTCTAGCGGATTCCTTCCCCGGGGAAGGAAAGCTTCTGGATGTGCTGGGCCACAAGGGGCAGGGCTGCCCAGCACATATTCCTCTGTGACCATACATAGTGAGAGATTTTTCAGCAGTCCAGTAAAGAGATAGGAAAGATAAAAGAAGCCTTTATTAACTCCAAAGATATAGAGAGGATTGAGGGCAAATGCGTCAGGTATATCCTCTGACCTGAAACAAAAGAAAGCTGAGACTTTTATGGACTTTTGTTGGAGATAGAGTTTGAGGGGGATGTTTAGAAATATCTGAGGAGCTGATTGGTGTCTTTGCTATGGTGGGGGAAAGATGAGAAGATACTGCATCCTGGACTGGGTTGGAGAAGAATGGGGAGTGGTCTCTGGGAAGATAAGCTATCATTTTAAGGGCTTCAGCTGTGTTAGATGACCACCATAACAATTCAGCAATTCATACTAGGGCCAGAGGGGCCAGGGAGATGGCCCAGTGGAATAAGCACTTCCCTGGCAAACAAAAAGGGCCTGAGTTCAATCCCTGGTTCTGCAAAAGAAAAAAAGAAAAAGAAAACCACATACTAGGGCCAGAACCTATCTGCTAGAAGCTGCATGTGCTGTGCAGAAATTATACTCAAAGTTCATAATGGAGGTCCAACTTCCTGGGCTGGGGGTGTAACTCAGGGTTTGATCCTCAGCACCACAAAATATTTGAAAAGCTTAGGGCCAGCCAAATAGCTCAGTAGATTAAAGTGCCTGCTTAGGCAGATTCAGGGGCCCGGAGTTTGATACCCAGGCCTGCGTGCCAGCCCTGCCTCCTGTGCCAGCCCTGCCCCCAGTCGCACCCTGAGCCTGCAGATTGAGATTGGATGTGGTGGCATTAGCGTGTAATCCCAGCTCTTGGGAGGCTGTAAACAGACGGATCACTGGATCACTACTAGTGAGTCCAATCTACACAGTGAGACCCTGAACACCCTGTACACCCTGTCCTAAATACAAAAAAGAAAGAAAGTCCTATATTCATTTGGTTTCTGTATGTGGTCTTAAGTGTTATATCAGTGGATTCCTTTGTCTTTGTAGGTTTTATTGGAAATAATAACTGGACTTCCGGCGGTGGATGAAAATCGTGAGCCTCAGTTGTTAGTAAGTGATAGATGCATGTTTTTCTTTCTTTTTAAATTTAATTTAATTTTACGTTTGGATTTTTGAGACAGGATCTTGCTATGCAGTCCAGACTGGCCTCAAGCTCACTTTGTAGCACAAACTGGTCTTGAACTTGCAACAGTCTTCCTGCCTCAGCCTCCCACGGGCTGGGGTTATAGGTATGTGCACTGCACCTACTTAGAGTCATGATTTTCTAACTTTTTTGCATTTATAGTCTTCATATAGATGTGAAATTTTAGCATCAAGAGATGGTGTTTTCCATCAGCATTGCTTTTCACTTATATATATATGAATGCATACTATGGAAATATGGAAAAGCATTAAGTATTCCAACCTAAACTCATTCCATGAAGTATTTGTGAACCCTAGAAAAGCCATATATGTACATGTTTTTCTTTGTTCTAATTTCTTTGAGTAAAACAAAACTAGAACTAATGAATTTTTGTATCCACTAATTTTATTTTTGTTACTTTTAGGGTACTTATCAATAGCATTTTCATCTCAGAAAGAAAAAAAAATCCTGGCTTCTATTTAAATTAGTATTGCTAGTAAAAAAAAAAGTTCTCTACTTTTGGAGTATTTTATGAAATTATAGAAAAAACTGCCTGATTTTTTTTTAATAGTAGACATCTCATTGATAACTTATAAGCAAGATAACTGAATAGTACAACAATAGGAAAATTATGCCATGTCCTTTTTTTTCAATGTTGTAAACTCAGAAAACTTTCAAAATCATTTTTATAAAATTAAAGACTTACAGAAATATCTACTATCATGCATTAAGATCTTCTTGAAACTAGTTAAACATCATAACTTTATTGTAATTTATGTGACCTGATGAGAAAGCCCAATATATCAGTTTCTCAAATATATATGCAAGTATCAGTCAGGTTATGGTCCTCGAATTGGGATTAGAAAGGTAGACTTTATTTGCTGAAGGGTCTGGTGCCACACTCTCATGAGGAAGGTGCAAGTACAGTACCTATATGTAATAGTTTTATTGCATGCTCATTATAAACTTGTGTATTATCAAGTTTTCTATGCTATACTAATTTAATGGTGCTGTATTACATAAAATATGCTTCACAGTAAAGAATATGTATGGAAGATAACAGGAAAAGTAATATTTAAGTTTTTGTAGTGACACATTAAAAGGTAAAAACCTTATTTATCTTAGAGAAATAAAATTATCTGTCCCAGTGGTTATTGGAGGTCAGGAGCAAAGTCTAAGCTAGAGATGCACTCTGTACACACATAGACATGTGTGTGTGTGGCACTGAGGATTGAATCCAGAACTTTCACTAAATTGCCCAGGTGCAGCTCAATCTGGTAGTTTTCCTTCCTCGGCCTCCCAGAGCATACTAGGATTACAGACGTACCAACACCCAGCAGGAGGTGCTGTTTTCCAAACTTTCCCCTAGCCCTAGGCAGAGTACTGAGTACAGATTGGATTATATTGAGGAAGGAAAAAAAAAAAAAAAAAAAAAAAAAAAAAAAAAAAAAAAAAAAAAAAAAAAAAAAAAAAAAAAAAAAAAAAAAAAAAAAAAAAAAAAATATATATATATATATATATATATATATATTATGAAAAATGAAGGAGGATGCCAGGTGTGTATAAGCTGAGCCCTCAGGAGGCTTGAGGCAAGAGGATCACTGCGAGTTCAAGGCCAGGCTGGGCTACAGAGCAAGGCCCTGTCTGAAATGAAGTTAAGAGAAATAACAAAAGGGGAAAATGAGGCAAGGTGGCACCTAGCATTTTACTATCTTACACTTTGCTCCTTTTAGGCCAGAGCTGCCTATACAGAAGCCTCAATTTTCCAAACAACTACTTAAGACTCTTCTTCCTTCAGAGTATACAAAGCCCTCAAAAATTTAGCTTGAATAAAGAGGAAGTACTGAAAAATACCTACTGACAGTTTTGTACTTGCTCGTCTAGTACTCTTTCTGCCATTGTTAAGCTTTGAATGCGGTTTGAGCATAAAGTAAGATTTTAATGAAAGAGCTGGGAGCTCTTTCAGAGAGCCTTTGTGTCACCATCTTTTGCCATGGCCCAAACTCTTGCTAAAGTTATTTTCTGGAAGGCTTTTGGGAATGTTTATATTGTACTTCTCATAAATAATCTTTTCCACCTATACTAGATTCTGTAGGCTACCATTAAAAGAAAAAAAAGCACAAACTGGGTGCCTTACGATAACAAGCATTTATTGTCTCACAGTTCAGGAGGCCAGAGTCTGAAATCAAGAGGTCAGCAAGCCATGCCCCCTCTGGAGGGTCCAGGGAAGAACCACCCCCCCTTCCTCCAGCGGTGCTCCATGGTTTCCAGCCCCACCACTCGTCTCTGCTTTGGGCCCGCATAATCTCCTCTGTGTCTTTCCTCTTTCTGTGTCACATACAGGTGCTTACCATTGGATGTAGTGGCTGCCTTGATAATCCAGGATGATCCCTTTGTAAGACCCTGAACTTCACTGCAAAGCCCTGTTTTTCCTGATAAGATCACATTCACAGGTTCCAGGAATTTGGAGGTCACATTTCAGTCCACCCTACTGATAGCGATACCATACACCTCTCTCCCAATCATTTTTTTTTTTTTTTTAAATCATGGCCTGGCCTCCTTTTTTACTTTTCTTATTTTGGAGACATATAGCTGATATCTGAGTTCTAAAAGCATATCAAGAAATAGATCACCCTATGCTGCTGATGGGAACACATAAGCAATGAGTTCATAACATTAATACAAAATTTAGAAGGCAAAAGAGTGACCATATTTAGGAGCAGATGTCAATCCATTTGTTTATATGTTTGTTTTAAAACTTGTCCTGGATTTCTCTAAGTCTTAATAAGGACATAAAAGAAAGTAACGAAATGAAAATACATGTTATTAAAAAGTTACAGTGTAGTTCATTTCACTTTTTTTTGAAACTTTTAACAAAGACTTAACACTCACTTTAAAGCTGGATATTAAAGAAGAAATTGAAGATGAGGAAAAGACAATTGAAGACTATGTGGACCTGAAGATGAGTGATGCGGACTCCACTTCAGTTGAAACAATGTACTCTGTTGCTGCTCAGTGTCTGCATGAAAAGAAGAATAAGAGACCAGACATTAGGAAGGTACTGAGCATTTGCATGCATTTGAAAATGAGGGGGATGGGTTTGTCCTTTTTCGTATACATACATTTCAGACCCACTGTGTAATACAATTTTTTTGTTTGTTCTTTCTTTTTAAAAGGTTCAGCAGCAGTTGCAAGACATAACAGCTTCTTAAAATTTTATCAGCATGGACTTGTAACTTTTTTTTTTTATACCAGAGATGGAACTTGGGGCCTTGTGCTTGCCAGGCAGGTGCTTATGCCACTGAGCTATATCCCTGGCTTGTAAATTTTTTATGTACAGCGGTGGACACCATTTTTACAGGTATTTTTTTTCTAAGCATGCTTTACCTTTAACAAGGCAACATGGGGCAATGCGGTGCTATTAAAGCATGTATTGAATCTCCAACAAATGAAGGCGAGCCATGCTGTCAGCACTTAGCTGTGCTCAGTGTCTGCCTGGGACTCATTAATCCCTGAGACAGTTCCTTCAGACATCACCAAGCAGTTAAAAAACTACAAGATTAGCAGGAAGAGCATTAGGCTGTCGGTCTGAAGCCCAACTGACCCCACTGGAACCTCTGGGCAAACTCTTAGCTATAATGAGCCTTGCTTTTTTGTTTATAACATTGGATTACTATCCACTGTGCTCCTCTGACAGTCCTGAAAATAAATAATGCAAAATATACAAACATTTTATAACTGTTAAAGTGATACAACATTTAAAGTTTATAGATGCAACTGTGCAATCATGTTGACACTAGTTTCATCATCCACTTCAAACCAAGTATTCCCTGATGAAATGCCAATGGTGGTGCGGCCATTGAATTGAAAGGATTTTGCAGATGCAAGTAAGGGCCCTAATCAGCTAACTTGGAGCATCAAAAGGCAGTGGGTAGGATGGGCCTGGGAAAATCACGTGGACCCTGATAAAAAGAGGGTCTCCTGTGGGCCTGGAGAAGTGAGCCACCCTGCACCTGCCAACCAGCAGGAAGCAGTGGTCTCAGCTGTGTGGCTGAGGACTGAGGCTAAAAGCTCTGAGCAGACAGCGGCTTTCCAGTGGTACTACAGCCCCCGCTGACTCTGCAGCCACTGTGTGAGATACTCAGGAGGAGACCTGCTTGAGCTATGCCAGGACCTTTGGCTGTACTCCACCATGAAATCATAAAGGAGTTGCATTAAGCTACTAAAGCGGCAGTAATTTATTATACAGCAACTGAAAATGAATACGGAGTCTCGCATGAGGAGCCCTCCACGATGATCCTGTCATGTTTATGATACACTAGGGGTTTTCCTCAGGCCTTGGTCTTTGGTAATTAGCTGCTTTATCACAGAAAGTGAAACACCTCTGCTAGTCCTGGCAAATACATTTTTTAACTGTTTCTTCTAAGCACAAAATTTTTGATTGGTTTGTATCATTTAAAAATTCACTTTATATATGGGGTGGTGCAGAAGGAAGATACTTTTGTTGTTAGGTTTTTTTATTTTAGGGAAGGGTCTACAGGATATTCAGGGTCTCACTATTAGATAGGAGTCACACCTGTTTACAACCTCCCAAGAGCTGGGATTGCAGGTGCACATCACCACGCCCAGTCTCAGTTGTACTCTCAGCACAACCTGGGGGCGGGGCTGGCACGGCAGGCCCAGGGATCAAACCCCCCGGCCCCTGTGCCTGGTTGCAGGCACTTTAGTCTGCTGAGCTATTTGGCCAGCCCTTGGAAGAAATTTACTAAGCCTGAAAATTGACAGAAAACCTGCAGTGCATGGGAAGAATACCTGGCATTTACATGTTTGCTCAGTCAGCAGCCCCTGTGTCACAACCTGTCCATTCTCATCCAGAACAACAGTAGGCAAAGAGAGACCAGCAGAAGACAAGCATCGTCTACAGCACACTGTGGAGACCTTCTGAAACAGTCTCCTGGGAAACTATTTCCCAGTGAACTTTGGAAATTAAGTATGTAAGCAAAACAGAAGCATTTGCTAGTTGGAAAGGTAAAAAGACAAATAATAAAGTTATTTTGTTCAAACTCATTTCAACAGGAACCAACACAATTTGAGACACCTAGTTTATAACGCCTGATATTTATTTAAAATTAAACATAATTTGATAATTTACTGAAATAATACGTATATGTAAAATAGCGTATATGTGTCTTTAAGGATTCTGATCATACCATATAAAAATTAGTAAATTGTAATTCATTTTGAAAGTGTCAATATAATTTGAGGTATGTTTCTGATTGACAGCCTATTTCTGAAGTGTAGCTCAACTTCCCACAAGCTAAGAGTACCTCAACTCCTGAAAGCAACACTACAGTAAACTAAAGCTACCAAGTCAAATGTTAAAGATGTGGTTTCTTCCGCTGGCCTGAAAGTTTCTATCCTATCACAGACCTCTAATCATGGGTGACTCTTAACTATGAGCAGGAACAATAAGCAGAGTGGTTGCCCTTGGCTGGTATTGGACTAGAGTTGCACAGAAGTTCTGAAAAGAGCCAGCTGTATAGCTCAGTGGCACAGACAGAACCTGCCTGGCCAGCGCAAGGTCCTGAGTTTGATTCCCTGTACAAAAAAAAAAATGTTCTACAGAGAAATAATGTAACGGCCCCTTTGAACTATCACCCTCCAGACTTGCAGGGCATCTTATGCCAGCTATCCATGTAATCCCCTAATTTTTTTTAGATTAAAAAAAAGCACCAATGAGATATCTCAGCAGTCTGAACACCTGTGTGGCAAGCACAAGGACCTATGCACCAAACGCTGCACCAGCCCTGCCGCACGCAGGCACTCAGCCACTGAATCCAGGTGTTGGCAGGGCATATCTGTAATCCCAGCGCTGGGGAGGCTGGCGATCACTGTGAGTCTGAGCTGTGTAGTGAGACCCTGTACCAAATTAAATAAAATTTAAAAATTTTATTACATAAAATTTAAAATTTTTATTACATAAAACTAAAAGTGTATATAAGATGTACATAAAATTAAAAAATAAGGCATGAAGATCTGGGGATAGAACCACAGTACCCTGAGCCTGACTGCATTTGCATAAGCATGCATTTCAACAACTGAACTAACCAGCAGACCCCTTCACAGTTTTCTCTTTATTTCATCTGCCTAGAGCTTACTGGGTGCTAGCATGCGCTCCATGGAGGTCACTTATCAAAGGCATTTACTGGCAAGTGTTTCAATTATAGCTATCTTACGATAGGCTAAACAAAAAGCTTAAAAGGAAAAGCTGATGTATAACGTTCATTGTGGCTTAGGAAAGCTCCAAGGTATTCCCGGATACCTAGAAACCCACATGTGACACAGGCCGGGTCAGTAAAGGTCTCAGGAAAGCTGGAAGCTCTGACTTACTGTTGAATTAAGGACTCCGTGCAAACTGGAAGTGAAAACTAAAGCAGACTGTCAATTGCCTGGCTGAGTGTGGATGGTGCCCGCAGATCTGGTGAAGACCAGACTTACTGATTCCAGGTGTTGAAGGAAACCTGCCTATTTGTTGGCTGATGACTAACTGGAAGAGGCAGTCCTGCAGCCACTCAGGAGAAAGAACACAGGCTTTGCAGAAATAGCCGATACAGTCAGCTAAGCAAAGAGCGCCTAAGGCAAAAGTTAAAAAAAAATCAGTGACCAACGCTAGAAAGGTGGAAGCTTATTTCCATGTGCAGCACCTTTCCAATGCTGAGTTTTCTACAAAATACTCTAGAAGGAAACATGGTCATAACACTGGTGGAAAATAGCATATGAGAACCAGATGTTGTATACACACAGACATTAAGCTACATAAAATATGTTCAAAGAAGTAAAGTCATATTTATAGAATCAACAATGGCCCACCAATTAGAGAATATTACCAGAGATAGAAATCATACAAAGGAGTGCCAGGATGATAGCTCAGCAGTCAAAGCACCTGCCTGGCAAGTGTAGGGACCAGGGTTTGATCCCTGGCACCACATGCTGTGCTGGCCCTGCCCCTCGGTGCGCTAAGCCAACCACCAAGATCAGCCATGGTGGCACATGCCTGTAATCCCAGCACTGAGGAAGCTGGAAATAGAAGGATCACTATGAGTCTGAGCTGCGTAGTGAGACCCTGTACCAAAAAAAAGATTTATATATATATATACATATATGTCAAATAGTGCTGATATTTGAAAGTACAACTTGTAGATATGACCAGGCAGAAAAGAAAATCCTTGAAATTAAAAATAAATTACTAGAAAACAGGAAAAAAAAGATGAAAATGAGCATGATCCCAGAGAACCCTGTGACACCATCTAGCTGACCAGCATATATATAATGGAGAGGAGAAAAAATATTGGTACAAACAATGGCCAAAAACTTTCCACATGTGATGAAAAAAATCCTATTCAAAAAATGTAACTGCAACAGGTTAAACTCAAATCTACACTTCAATACATAATCCAGATTAGAATATCCAGAAAGAACCAAGAAAGTGACTAGCAATTCTCAATAAGAACAGCTGTTTTCTCACCCAGAATTGCAGAAGGCACAAGACAGTGAGATTAGCTACTGCAAGCACTAACGAGTGTTGGCCAATGATTCCAGCAAAGGACCCTTAAAAACTGGGTGAGTAAGTTAAGACATTCTCTTATTTTTCTTAAGAGTTATAAAAATAAAATCTGCTTTAAAGAAAGCAATGATTTCCTCAGGCTGAAATGAAAGAATATTAGAGTAACTCAAATTCCGGCGGGGTGGTGGGGAGGAAAGGGAAAATAAAAAGCAGAACAGAAAGAAAAAAATGCAAAACAAAACGCTTTTGTGAATAGGGGGTGGGGAAGGGAATAGGAAAAATAAAAGAATTAAAATATATTTGTACAGGTACAAATTCCCTACGGTTAATGTGATCAGTATGTTTGACATATATGTATGTAAAATAAAGAATAGTTTTTCAAACTTTGTTATTAGCACAACATGTTAAATCATGAAATAATACACTATATAGTCAAATTTGTCAAAAATGGACAAAAATACAATTTAGTTATATGCTGACTACAGAAGAATACTTTAGATTCAGGGATGACAGCAGAGTGAAAGTGGCAAAAGATACACCTACCAGTGAAAGGGTGACCACAGTAATGTCAGACAAAACTGGCTTTGAAAAAGTTGTTATAAAGATGAGCGCGCTTAGTAATGATAAAGGGGCCAGTCCTTCAAAAGATCATAGATACATACAGATCATCAAAATATGTGCAGCAAGGACTGAAGTATTAAGGAGAATGTAGATAATTCAATAACAACGTTTGAAGATGTCACTATCACATGTAATGGATAGACTAGATTTTATAAGATTGCAGGGAATGAGAATACTTGAGCAGTACTGCAAACTCAGTACAACTAAAAGGCACCTATACACCACTCTTCCAAGCAATAACAGAATGTTCATTTTTATCAGTTGCACATGGGCAATTCTTCAGGATAGATGAAATGTTAATCCATAAAACAGACACACCCACTTCTAGTAGCTGCTATAAGATATATGCACCTGAAAGCAACAGAAATTTAGACCTGGAGCGCAGGCCTTGCGTGTGAGTGAGACTGCTGGGCCACCAGATCCTGAACAGACTCAGAGTGCAGGCCCAGCATGGAACCCTTCAGCAGAACTCCCTGCAAAGAGGCTAGAGGCAAGACCCACCCAGCTGATTGAGGAGCAGAACATCTTGCCAGAGTGACACAAAGGGTTTACCTTCAAGGCTGCAGCAGGAAGAAGTGGAGCCCAACAGCCAGACCCAAGCCACACCCACCTGGAGGAGTCTGAACTTCATAGACCACGACCTGATGCTAAGGTAATAACTATCTAAACTCTACACCAAAGGTCAAAAGTCAGTGGTGTACAAAATGACAAAGAGAAGGAACAAAAAGCAGTCTCAGGAACAAAGTCCACCCAGTACAAATGCAGAAGACACTAGCATAGAGGAAATTGGAAATCACACACCTGAAATCTCTGAAATAATAGTGTTGGAAGTAAAGAAACAACTGCAGAAAATTATAGAAGAGTGATCTCAGAAATAATTTCTGAAATAAAGTAGTGATAACTATAATCAAAGAACTAAGTGCTTCTAAAGAATACACTGATTAAAAAAAATAGAGCAAAATATTAAAATGATGAATCTGCTGAATAAGCAATATAGGAAAGAAATGGAATATATGAACCAGATTCCAAGTGATATACAGGAAATTAAAACCTCAATCACAGGCTGGCAAATCCGTTTGAAAGTGAAAATAGACTCCCTGACCTTAAAGACATGGTTGCAGCTAGTGAAAAAGTAAGAAAAGATCTCTTAAAAACAACTAGGATGAGCCAGGCGTGGTGGCGCATC
>PVKA01010250.1:17668-65360 GCA_004027165.1 Ctenomys sociabilis
AAAAAAAAAAAAAAAAAAAAAAAAAAAAAAAAAAAAAAAAAAAAAAAAAAAAAAAAAAAAAAAAAAAAAAAAAAAAAAAAAAAAAAAAAAAAAAAAAAAAAAAAAAAAAAAAAAAAAAAAAAAAAAAAAAAAAAAAAAAAAAAAAAAAAAAAAAAAAAAAAAAAAAAAAAAAAAAAAAAAAAAAAAAAAAAAAACCAACTAGGATGCAGGAAAAAATAATTCAACACCTGCAAGACAATGCAAAGATGAACAATGTGTGACTAATAGACATCAATGAGAAGGAAGGAGTCAATACAAATGATATAAAAAGAATATGGACAGATATAATAGCAGAAAACTTCCCAAATATGGGGCAACAATCTGACATTCAGTAACCAAAGCATATAGAACTCCAAATAACATCAACCCATTTAAAACCACTCCCACACATATAATAATCAAGAGTCTAGAAATTCAGCACAGGAACAGTATACTAAAAGCCACTAAAAAAATGGATCACATTTAAAGGAAAACCCATCAGAATAATGGCAGATTTCTCTTCACAAACCATCAAGTCAAGAAGAACATGGAACAAAATACTTCAAGTCTTGGAAGAAAACAAATTCCAACCCAGACTAATATATCCTGTAAAGCTCAAGTATAATGGAGAAGTAAAATACTTGCATGACAAAGAACAACTAAAGAATTTCATGATGACAAAGCCAATCCTACACAGACTACTAAATGATGTTCTAGAGAGGGAGAAAAATGATCACAACCCCATGAATGAGAATGGAAAGAACCCACCAAATAAGGCAAACAGGAGAATAAGAGGTATACAACAGTAGTCTTTCAGTTATTTTGTGTACAGCAGCAAAATACTTCCATCAGCACACTCTACAAATGGATTTCTCTTGCACCCTAAGGATCATGATTTCATATGGGTCTACAGGAGGGATTTCAAGGAAATAGCTGTAACTCAGTCCCACAAATGACACCTGGCCACTACATGGTCATTATCCATGTCCACAACACACTAGAACTTTGTGCAATATCCTACCCCCAAACTGTCAGAAGTGATGGTCATTTGTCATTCCAGCATTTATCTTAAGTTTTTTTTCTTAATACTTCTTTACTATCATGAAAACTTTTTCTTAGTTCAATTGTTTTGAAACATTTAATTTTTAATTAGTATTTAATTTTCTGAATATCGCTTCATATTAATTTTTGTTTTAAGATTAATACTGTATCTTTGAATTACAGTTTATCTAAAACACATCATAAGATATCTTCTCCTAGTATTAGAAACTTTAAAAAGTATATTTCCATTTTCTGTTGACTTTATATTACTTCTTCCCTGTCTTTTATACACACATACACACACATATATATGAAAAAATATATACGTGTATAACCCAACGTAAGATTGGTACTGTTTCATAGAAATCTTCAATGACCTTTTAAATAAGGGTTCATCTAATATATTTTATATAGTCCTGCATAACTATCACTTTGAGAGCTCTTTATTTATTGTTCATCCAGGAGCATACTGCAACTTCTCTTGCCTTTTGAATTATGCTCTTTGTTAATTCCTATATGCTGTGTCTGGAGCTATTAAAATATTTCAAGTTTGTGTAATTAGAAAATATTTTCGTTTTCAGAGGTATGTTTGCTAAGTATAAAATTCAAAGAGGATAGATTTTTTTTTTTCTTTCAGTCCTTTAATTAGTCTAGTTTCTTACACACTTGGTCCTTTTTTTTTTCCTTTCTAATGTGGAATGAGATGCTATTTAATTATGTTCTTCCATAGCTAATATTTTCTATAGTATATGCTTTAATCATTTTTTTCTTTACAATAAGTTTTGGACAGTTTCTTATTTGTGTATCTTGGTATGATTTTATTTAAATTTCATGTGCAAAAAGTTCATTTTTTTCTTGGAAATATGGCATTATCAGTTGAAATAAATTCAGAAATTTTAAATCTTTAAATATTTATTGCGTACTCCTTTCTGCTTTGAGAATTCTAACTATATGAATATAAGTTTCTTGATTTTGACACAGTGAACTATTATGACTGATCTGTAAATTATTTCTTCATTTTTATTTTGGATAATTTTTATTGTTATATTCATTTAGTTTGTAAATAATTTATTTTCAATTTGCAATCTATTAAAAATTTTTTAAAAAGAAATTTATTTCCTTGAAGACTCTAAGGTTAGATACCCAAAATCCAGGGTCACTAGGCCAAAATTCAAGGGCTAGCAGTGTCTACTTCTACTAGGCCCTAGGTGAGGACTCTTACCTAGAACCTGCTTGGTTCTTGTAGCAGCTACTTGTTGCCAGTATTCTTAGCTTTTGGCCACATCACTCCAGTCCCTGCTTCCATCATAGCATCATAGAAATTACTCTTCTGTTTGTAGTAAATCTCTCTTGTGTTCTGGGGCTGCTTTTAGGTACCAGCCAGGAAATCCAAGAAAATGTCTTCTCACAAAGCAATCTATGCATTGAATAAAGTGCCATTTACAGGTACTAAAAAATAGAAGTCCCAATGAAATTCAAAAGGTTGAAATCATGCAAAGTATGTATTTCAACCACAGCAAAATGATATTAGAACTTAATAACAAGGAAACCTGGAGAATTCACAAATATGAAGATATGAATAATTCCTAAGTAGCCAAGAAAAAATCACAAGAAAAATTAGAAAACATAAAACATAAAATAAAACTTGAAGGATGTCTGAAAAGCAGTGCCAGAGTAGGAATAAAAACCTTTTAAAAATTATTCTAGCAAATTGAATCCATATAAAAGTAACAATATGCCAAGCATTATGCACTAAAACTAGGTAGTATTCTGAAATTGCAAGGTTGACTCAACATAGAAAAATCAGTGAAAATAATATACTACTGTAACAGAATTTTTTAAAATACTGTATTATGTTAGTAGATGCAGAGAACAGGCAAGATTTTTTTTATCAAAAAATCACTTATAAATTAGTGATAGTAACTACTACAGCCTTATAAAGGGTATCTACAAAATTCCACAGCTGACATATTTAACAATGAGAGTGAAGCATTCCCCTACATCAGGGGCACAAGGATGTCTACTTTCACTATTTCTACTCAGTGTTATGCCCGACATGTTAGCCAGGATTATCAGGCCAAACAAAAAGGGTGAGTAGTGGGGGAGGAAAAAGACATTATAAGGAAAAGAAATAAAATGAAGGGAAAGAACATAAAACCATGAATTTTTAGATGACTCACCTTAGATCTAAATCTTAAAAAATTTATGCGTGAATGAGGGAGGGAAATAGTACTTGAGGTAACAGGAAAATAAAGTTGCGGTATACCAGATAAATGTATGACAATGGACTGCATGTCTGTACTTTACAACGAAAAGCCTGAGAAGATTTAATTTACAAAAGAATCTAAAACAATAAAATACTTAGAAATAAATGTAATCAAAGAAGTGCAAGACATAAAAGATAACTACAAATCATTGCTGAAAAAAACCAAGACAGTGTATGGTTGTATTTTGGAAGACAATTTTAAAATGGCAATACTTTCCAAAATAAATGTGATCCTTAGCAAAATCCTAGCTGTTTTTTTTTTTTTTTAATGGGGACAAGTATGTATTTAGAATTAGTCAGCTGGACTCAATTTAGATGATCCCAATTTTGTTGGCAAAATCCAGTGCATCTTAATTGGGAGCTAATAGAATATATGCCTTCATCAGGCCTGATCAGGATATTGACCTTGACAATGTGGATGTCATACAGCTTCTTCACAGCTTGTTTAATTTGGTGCTTATTGGCTTTGACATCCACAGTGAATATGAGTGTGTTGTGGTCCTCCATCTTTTTCATGGCTGACTCTGTGGTCACAGGGAACTTGATGATGGCATAGTGGTCAAGCTTGTTTCTCCTGGGGGCACTCTTCCAAGGGTATTTGGACTGCCTCCAGAGCCACGGTGTCTGGGGACAATGGAAGGTGGGCATGGATGCCTTTCAGCATGGCCTTCGTGGTCTTCAAAGATTTTGCTTTGGCTTCAGCTTTGGTAGGGGCAGGGGCTTCCTTCTTTGCCTTCTGTGCCATCTTGGTAAAAAGGCTCTGGTGTTTGTATTAATAAGCAAAATTCTTAGGGAAGTATAATAAATCCAAATAACACACATAACACATACACACACAGAGTTGAGATTCACAATTCCTAATTTGAAAAACTTCAGGAATCAAAACAGTATTGTATTGCCATAAGGATGGACATACAAATAAATAAGTGACAAATTTAGAGTCCAGATATAAACAGTAGGCCAACTCTTGTTTATATAGACAGCTTATTTCTCAAAACCATTCAATGAGATAAGAATAGACTTCAGCACTTGGTGCCAGCCAGACATGGTGGTGCATGCCTATAATCCCTGCACACAGCAGGTTGAAACAGGAGGACTACAAGTTCAAGACCAACCTGGCTACATAGTGACCTCAAGGCCCATCTAAGCTACATGGTGAGACCCTGTCTCACGCAAACAAAATACCTGGTACTGGAATAAGTGTATATTAAGATGCCAAAGAATAAAGCTGGGCTCCTACCTCACATAATATACAACAAAAGTAACGACAAAAAGATGTAATACCTAAAAGAGTTAAAAATGACAGACATCAGAAAAAAAGGATGCCACTAGTTTTGCTTTTAGATTACACAAGTTTCTTAAATAGGACACAAAAAGCAATCCCCAGAAAAGGATAAATTAGACTTCAGTAAAATTGAAAACTTTTGGCAAAAGATATCATCAAAAAATATAAGATAATTCAGAATGGGATATTTGCAAATCAGATATATGATAAAAATCTCTTATCCAGGATATATAAAGCATCCCTACAACTCAGTAATGAAAGTACAAGTAATCCAACTTAAAAATAAGCACCCAGTCCCCCACACTGTGGGTGTGGTGGCACACACCTATAATCCCAGCTGAAAACAAGTCCGAACATTGTAGTGAGACCCTGTAGCAAATGAAATGACATAAATGAAAAAAATAATTAAAAAATAAGCAAAATACTGAACAGAAATACTTCCAGGGAAGATCTAAAAATAGTTTTTAAATATATGAAAATGCACCTAACATCATTATTCACTGGGGAAAGACAAAACCACAGTCACTTTATATTCACTAGAATCGCTGCTATAAAAATTTTTTTTAGAACAAAAACGTGAGGTGTGGTGACAAATACCTGTGATCCCAGCACTGGGAGGGTGAGGCAGGAAGACTGCAAGCTCAAGCCCAGCTGAGGCAACCTAGTGTGAAAAACCAAAATTCCTTTAATTTAAAAATAAAGCAAAAACACAAGTGGAAAATAAATGTTACTGAGAATATGGAGAAACTGGAACCTTTCCACAGTGCTGATGGAAATGTAAAATGTTGAAGCTGCTGTGGGAAAGCTTGAGTTTTCTCCAAAATTAAACATAGAATGACCATATGATTACACTGTGATGCCCATGTGATTATACTGCCATATGACTGTGGATAGACACACCTGGCTGACTACCCCAGGGACCAAAAGACAGCTTAGCCAACTCATGTGCACACTAACTCACAGCTCCTTCCAGACGTGGTCTCCCAAGAGAGGGTGGTCAGGGTTGATGGATTTGCCCCCGGGTTTGTCTTCTCCCAAGACTTGGCTGTGTTTCTTTTCTTTTTTTTTTTTTTTTTTTTTTTTTTTTTTTTTTTTTTTTTTTTTTTTTTTTTTTTTTTTTTTTTTTTTTTTTTTAATTAATTTCTTCTTCAAATGTAGTTTTTTTTGAATGTATTTATTTATTTATTTTTGGTGGAACTGGGGATTGAACTCAGGCCCCTGCACTTGCCAGGGAAGCACTTATTTCACTGAGCCATCTCCCCAGCATCCTTGGCTGTGTTTCTTTACCATTATCTTCTCTGATGCCTTCAAGCAGAGGATGAGGGTAGGAGAGGTTTGATTGAATCTTGTCTGTTATCCCTGAAGGCAAGTCACCTGAATTTATTTTCAATTTCCTTAGAATTTGATCCTCCTATTTAGAGCTTCCTGAGTTTCCTTCTGCATCTCAGTTCCTCAGTTCCCTTTGAATGCTTATCTTCCTCCTCCTATGCTGTTAATATTTATATTCTGTTATCAGTATACCTGCCTTCTTTGCAGACTTACCCAGGTAGAATTTCAAATATCCATAAACAGAGTATTTCTAGCCCTTAGCTTTAGCTACCATGCCTAAAACATGTTTTTCTCCCAAATGAACTGAACATGGAATTTCTTGAAGATGACATGGCTGTATTCGTGTATACTGCCCATCCTTCTGTTTTGTGAAATGCCCTTAGCTCTTGGCAGACTTAGCATTTCTTCAGGAGTCAGCACAATTCTCTACTTTGATTCCCCACAACAGGTGCCTCACCTTAAAAAAAAATGTCAATATGTAAACTTATAATTTTTGAAAAGGTATGTATTATTTGTTTTGGGGGTGTTGAGGATCAAACCTAGGGGCTCTTGTATGCTAGGTTAATTACTTTACCACTGAGCTATATCCACAGCCCAATAAATAATTATGAGCCTGTTCAGAGCACCTGAGGTTATGACTTAAGTAGTTATTATCCACATTTTTTTTTTTTTTTTTGCACTACCAGGGATTGAGGCCTGTTTGTTTGTTTTTTAACCACATTTTACAGATGAATAGAACTTGTCCAAATAATGCAGGAAGTAGCAGTGTGAGGACTCTCAGGCTCTGGCACAGATGTAACCTTTGCCCCTATGTCAATGTATTGATTATAATCACTTTATAATCACTTTATCATATGCTCAGAACTATTCTGGTAAACGACTGATTCAAATGCATACATGGAATTACAGACAGAAGTAGCGTACAAGGGCTCTCCAGGGCTAGGCTTGGGATAGAAACATCAGTTATTGCAATTCAAACCATGATAGTTCTGCAACTTAAGCACCTGCCTGGCAAGCGCAAGATCCAGAATTCAGTTCACAGTACTGCAAAAAAAAAAAAAAAAGAAAAAAGTTCCAAGGCCAGCCCAGATGTAAGGGTTGGGGAAAGCAGACTGCTTTTTCACAGAATTACAAAGCCATGTTGCAAAGGGCATGAATACCATGAATATAAAATGCAAATAAAATAACGTATAGGTTCTATTCTTTTCCTTGTTGAAATTAGCTCCCCAAAAGTTAAGTAACTTCTTTCTCATGTCCATTACGTTGAATTGTAATTCTCCACTTGCTTATGTTCATGCCCTTTGCAACATGGCTTTGTAATTCTGTGAAAAAGCAGTCTGCTTTCCCCAACCCTTAGATCTGGGCTGGCCTTGGAACTTTTTTCTTTTCACAGTACTGCGACTGAACTCTGGATCTTGCCAGGCAGGTGCTTAAGTTGCTGAGCTGTCATGTTTTGAATTGTAATAACTAATGTTTCTATCCCAAGCGTAGCCCTGGAAAGCCCTTGTATGCTACTTCTGTCTCTAATTCCATCTCTCCTCCCTCTCTCTCCTCCTGGTGCTGCCATGAAAACAAGTCAACAGTGGACTCCACAAAAAAAAAAAAAAAAAAAAAAAAAAAAAGGTTGTTTTAGTTTCTTATGCCTCAGTATGGTTACCAATACAGCTTGGTAAGTAGGAAGAAACTTAATTTGGCTGTATATGCAAGGAAAATTGAGGATATATACCACCCTGTTCATAATGTACTCTTTAGGAACACTGCCTTAATTCTCAAGTAGAAATGCCACAGCAAACGTAAAATTGTTTTTAAAATCAGCCCGTAAAATCCAACTTTCATAAAAGATGTATTTTTCTATATCCCCAATAAAAACAATCTATTTAACACCGAATGGCAAACAGAGTACTACATTCTTTTTTGATGAACAGCAAATCCTTTTAGGAATTTAGTGTCAGAAATATAAACAACTTTAAGAGCAAAGAGATGATGGGAAACAAGAAGGTGGACAAGATCTGGAAAGGGACCTGACACAGGAGGGAGATGCAGGGCAGGGAAAGTGGGAGCACGAACAAATGGTCACAATGCCATGTATATCAGTTCCCTGAAGTGCATGCAATTACTATCAATCACAGATACGTGCCAAGAACAGAAGAATTCAGTGTCAAGCCAGTTGATTACCCAGTGGTAATAAGGTGCTAAGGGGTAAGTACACAAGGCACTTTCATAATAACAATGGGAAGTTAGAATCTAACTATTCTGTGGTTATAACTCTCCTTGCCTAAGTTCCAGACTACTTCAAATCCTTGTTGGAGTCATGAACGAGTTTATCACTAAGTATCACGTTATGCAAACTTATCTAAGCATTGAAACAAGTTATACTAGAAAAATAGCACAGGACATACACAATTTAAAGAGAAAAAATTTTTATTGGAATATAAAATGCACTTATAAAATGTCCACAGAAGGCATGTAATTTTTGACTGCTATATAAATTTATTGGGAATATGTTATTTACCATCTAGTGCCACCTAAAACATAAACAATGAGTTATATTCTAAAACAAATGCATCACTGATTCTCAGCAATCATTGGTTCAATAATAATTAAAGATTATATAATCACATCTAGATTCTGGAATGTCCATTTACTTTCATGTAGTGTAGTGGAATTTTGAGAATAATTGCACATGAATCATATAGGAAAAACATTCACTAGTAAATTATTCTGTGTATTTCAGTCAGCTGATCATCCTGACTGAAAATTACAGCTGCAGCTATGGTCTACAACATAGCTCCAGGGTTCTCAATGCGGAACACGCATGTCTATGTGTCTATCTGTGCACCCATGGAAAAACTTAAAGTGTATCTTTAGTAAACACATACATTACTGTTAACTATTCTGCAAGTTTAAATAGTCTAATTATTTGTAAACAAACAAAAACCCCACACAAATACTCTTAATTCTATTTTTAAAAATCTGTCAAGCCACAATTATGTTTTACTTCAACACACGTGGAATTTCTGAAGGGTACATGTACTACCTTAGATATCTAAGGTTTAGCACTGAAGGCTTATTTTATACTATGAAATGTGTATCCCTAATATTTGTTTTATGCAGCATGAAGTTTAGGTCAAGAAATTCCAAATCCTGGATATCCATATTCACTTAGGAAATTCCTCCATGCTGTGGCTCTGCGGCAGGTTGAACAGATTATACATACAGGAAGGGTTCTAGTGCCCTCTATTTCAAGTATCAAAGAAATATGAGGCTCAAATCTCTCTAGATTGTAAGTGAAGACGCAAAGCTTTGGGGGAAAGTTACACATGCTTTAAAGATCTTCATTGAAACAAGCTTCACAGGCTAAGTGTTCATCTGTGTTAGGCTGTTTAGCACTAGGCCTTTAAAACAATTTTTAATTTGAATATTTACTAAAAAGTGATAAAGAACACAATCTGCCTATAAATACATGATACTGGAGAAAAAAAATTCTAAAAGTCCTTTTTCCACTTTAGTTTTGTTTCCTTTTGAATTGATGGCCTTACAGTACCAAAAATGAAGCGACTTCCTTTGCAAAGAAACACTTTTAAAGTACTAGAGAAAGCATTTACTAAGGCGTCAGTCTGTAACACTATTGTGCAAAGTCAACGGCAACTGAAATTCTGCAGTATAGAAAATATATGGTACCCTAGTTTCCGAGTGAGCTGATCTTCTGAAATCTTAATGCCATAAAAAAAACCCCAAGAAGTCAAATGTAAAAAACTGCTGCACGGGAGCATCATTTGTAAGTCACAGACTTGATCCCATTCTGACAGCCAGCCCTGCTCCTTAGAGCAAGCAACTTTCTGCCTTTTCTGAGGCACGGCACACTTTCAGCTTAAAAAATAACCTAACCTGGTCCTTAATGTGTTCAGTAAGGATTATGAATATTTTAAGGTCTTCCTGCTTCCTTAAAAAGAAAAATAAGTTTCACTAAAGTCATAAGAAATATACCCTACTTTAAGACATCAGACTTTCTCAAATTGACCCAATTATATAAAATTTTAAGAATCATGTGAAAGTGTGGAGTCAACATTATGAAAACCGTGACACAATTAAACATTACTATGTTGAAATTCCAGCTTTAACTCGAAAACAGAAATCATGTGTTCTATAACATTAATTTTAAAAACACATAGAAGTGAAAAGTGCTATTCTTCAAAAAGTACAATTTTTCTCTCTACTATACATGGAATGATTTCAGTTCTCCCGTACTAAAAGCTGAATTTTTAAAAACTAGTATTCCAATGTTTGATATAACAATTTTAATCAGTAGTTGCTTCTGTTTCCGCTGGACCCCGAATGAGTCTTCGGATTCCTCTTTTTCCCGCAGGACCTTTTGGTTTCGCAAAGCTTTGCTTATGTGCGTGTTGCTTGGGATGTACTTCCTCGTAGAGGAAGTCAGCGGTCAGTTCATCCCCATTGTCGATCTCGATCTGTGGGACAGGAGGCAGGAGTGTGACACACAGGCACAAGCCAGTCGAGTACCATTGTTAACCAGGGCACAACCCTCCCGGTAAGATGGACTCAGGGACCATGTACACAGTTCTTCTGTACTAAAAGCTGAATTTTTAAAAACTAGTATTTCAATGTTTGATACAACAATTTTCAGCCATGTTTTCTGAGGGAAGCTAAATGGGAAGAGTTCCGACCTACAATCAGCTAGTCACTTATTATTTGCTTGGTTCTTCCTGCTCCTATGCAGTGTTTAAAAGTAGAAGCTAAGGGTTTTGTTTTGGTTTACTATATATTCAAGAAACATTATACATGGCTCCTTCAACCTCTTGAGTAGAATCCCTGTTGAATACATGTAAATAAACAATGGCCTCCAAGCCAAATTTAGACCATGTTAAGACTACTTTATATGTTTAAAGGGGTATAAAAAATCAAAACCAACATGGGACAGAGACCTTCCGTGGCCTAGGAAAACCTGAAATATTCACTATCCAGTCCTTAACTGAAAGCTTCAGCCAGTGCCTCTTATATACAATAGAAGATGTTACTGGCCAGGCATAGTGGCTCAGGCCGGTAATCCTAAGGCTGAGAAGAGGACTGCCATGCCTGCCAAACTTGCCAGGGCTACACAGAGAGTTCAAGGCCAGCCCAGATTGCATAATATGATCATGTCTCGAAAAAAAAGGTGTTACTCATGCTACAGTAATTTTTAGGATCTTAAAACCTCAAATGGCTCAGCACCTGCAACACTGACAACTGATAAAGTCTTTTACTGCATTTGAAAAATCAAATTGCTCAAAGGTAAACAGCATCTTCCTTATATCATTTCTGCATTTAAGAAAATAAGCTTAGGAAAAATGATACTTTACTTCTGAAAAAGCACTTCTTTCCCCAGCAAGGCTGGAATTTAGATAGAAACTGCAGCTTCTCAGTAACACATCCAGAGACAGCCTCAGTGCAGCACTGTCCAAGGGAGCTTTAAAAGCCAGGCATGGTGGTTGGTGCACACCTGTAATCCAAGACTAGGAAGCCAGGGCAGGATGATCCCATGAGTTTAAGGCCAGAATAAACTACTGTGCATGGCAAGACTTTGTTCCAAGAAACAAATAATGGAAATGCCATATATCTGCATGCAGTAGCCACCGTGTAGCTAGTCAGTACTTCCTTATGTTTAGTGTGATTAAAAATGGGAATTTAATTTTACTTAAATTTAAATTATCACATGACATCCAGATGCAGGGGTGGATGTGTGTGATCCCAGCACTCCGGAGGCTGAAGCAGGATGATCACCATAGGTCAATGCCAGACTGAACTATACAGCAAGACCCTGTCTCAAAACACAAAGTCCACACATGCCTGTAGCTACCCCACATCCACACAGCTAGGGATCACAATGCGTCATCCTTAGGCACTTAGAGGAGACCCTAAGAATTTTTTTTTGAGATCCTAAGAATTTAACAATTAAAAAAAATTTCATTTAAAGCATAGTATGTCTCACCCTACAGAGAAATGACAAGAAAAATTCAGAGAAGCTTAAGGCTTACAATGAGGTACGTGTACCTTTCTGATGACATCCATTTGTAGTTGCCTTTCCACAATTTCTAGCAGAGGACTCTTGCAGCTAGAATACAGCATCCGCTCTCTTATGCTGCATGTGTATCCAGGCATTGAATAAATAAAAACTGTTAAGTCAAAGCAACAACAAATACAGTTAGCACCACCTCACTTACAGTAAATTCATAAACTACAACTGCACCAGTATGGCGACCCCTCAGAGCTTTCAATGACCCAGGCTGCCGCGGTGCACATGCCACAGGTGCCTGCTGGGTAGGGAGTAATGAGAACGCAGAGCCCAAAGCCCAACATGCAAGTGAGCATGCCTGAGACAACGTGTGACACACCTATGGACTCCAGGTAGTCTCCCTCGTGGGAGTGCTTATACAGGAAGAAATGATAACGTGCCGCGTCTCTGGGAATCCTCTTCGGCAAATCTTTCAATTCTGTATTTGTTGTATTGGCCAAAATTATTATTTCATTTTTTATATCTATTTCCTGTCAACAAGAAATAAAATGCACGTATTGAAGCAAATTAAGTTACAATGTATTTAAAAAACCAAGAGATGAGCACATCACATGGTTCTGTGTATTTGATATCTTCATAATGAACACATACAGCTTTTCTAACTGAAAAAAATTAAAATACTCAGAAAAATTGAAAAGTTTAAAGTCTATTGAAACATAAATCTTATTGAAACTGCAAACGACCAAAGCGAGCAACCATTTAGCTCTGAACATCAAACACCTCTTACCAACTGCACATAGTTCAGCTGTCTGTTATTCAGTTTTTCCAAAGCTTGGAAAGCTTCTCGAGAAATAGGAAATGCTACTCCTTGTAGTGTCTGATGCTTAGTGTCCACACTCACGTCAGTTTGCACCTAAGTGACAGATACAATGCACTGGTAAAGCGTAGGGTTAGAAGAGTCCTAGAGAAAATAAGAAAGCCCAGTTTCTATAAACTAGTATCACTCAACCATTTCCCAACCTACAATGAAAAATTAATATTTAAGTAAACACTGACCTTAAGAAGTTATGTGACATGTTTTTTTCATGGTTCTGCTGGCATTTTGTTGACATGCACAGTGTATGACACAGCTATATGAAATGTTCAAAGTGAAAGAGTATATCTGCAGTCTGAGCGGGACTTTGTGGGTTTCGTTTGACTATATGCTCAGGTTGGCACAATTTCAATGAGTCATGAATTCTTTTTCTTTGGTATCGGGAATTCAACTCAGGACCACACGCTTGCCAGGCAGGCACTGTGCCGCTGAGCTATATCCCCAGCACTTACATAAACTTTTTTTTATAAACTCTTTAAAGTCATTATTCTATTAATTACTAAATTTTACTCGATAAGAGTTTATCTGTAGTAAAATGCATATAATATGTATACTAATTTATTCTGCTAGACATAAAATGCAACACAAACACCATGCACTCAACTGAAAGGAATACAAACAGTATACAAAGACAAAACACAGCTCAACAAGTTCTACTACTGCAGAAGTTCCAGACTGAGAGCTTTCTTTACCATGACATGAGTGTGCACAGGTTGAGATAGGAGAATGACATTTCAAGAAAGCTTTCAACGCATGTTTAGGGTTTTATACTCAAGAAATGGCAGCTAGGATAGGGTCTCATTTGCAGTGTTGTAACAGAAAGTCAAATAGAAATTTTACTTTTAAAAAATATGAATGGAGATTCTACAGCATGATACTGGATAATGAAAACATCATAGAACATATGCAAATGCATACCCCAATATGGTCCTCTGGGCTCTGATTGCAAGGAACAAAACAAACTATCAAACTTTTTTAAAAAATCATGTAAGAAACCCTCCTCCAATAACTTAGGTTAAGATAATGTAATAATAGATGCTGTCTATCAATTTAATATTAAACATTATTTAACGACTTTCCAGGTTGACTCCTTTAATCTGTGAGGCTATGAATAATTTTTTGGCTTAATAATTTCATAAAATTTATGAAACTTAATTTATTTTTGGTTTATTTTCTATAAAATCTCAGTAGAAATACAGTAATTATTACAAAAATCAATTAGAATGGCTGCAAAATTAAAACATGATAAACTATAATGACTAAAATTTATTGACTAATGTGTTCAACTCATATTCAAACAATACTCTCCTATACTATCTCCATTCCAGTTGATAAGAGGTTATTTTGTAAAGTGTCTAGAAATCTTAAACATTTTATACTCTAGAGATTACTAGTCATTACATCAAAAAACAAAAGTTGTGGACTCAAGTGCCTGCTTAGGCAGAGCCCAGCGGCTAGGGTTCAATCCCCAGCATGCCATGATGGCCCCACCCCTTGGGCGTGCTAAAAAGGCAGTTGAGACTGGGCATGGTGGCGCATGCCTGTAATTCCAGCACTTGGGAGGCTGAAAACAGGAGAATCAGTCACTACGGTCCAATCTATGTGAGACCCTGTCGACCCTGTCCTAAATACAGGAAAAGAAAAAAAAAAAATCCCTGCTGTAGGCCAACTGTATTAGGAATAAACTTTTTTTACAGTATATAGGTAACACATTTTCTCATCAATATAGTACTCAACATACAAATTTACACCAGTTGCACTTCTAATATGAAGATTTACTATTCTGACACATATACTACAGCACAAAGATAAGTCACATGACACTGTAGTATTTCTTTTCTTGAAACCATTAGAATCTTGTCTCTAAACAGAATGAATTTAATGCCTTAATATCTCCTATTCTGTAGTTATCCAAACATCTATTAATTAAAAACAGCATTCTAAGTAATTCTTGCCAGCATTTCAAAGTTGTTATTTACCTCATTAATTTTAATCTGTCGTAATTCTTCCTCTGCTGCTGTCAGTGGAGCTGGGGAAGACTGTGAGAGCAGATACTTCTTATACCCGTGTAATGACACATCTTCCTGTAGGCACAGCAATGCACTATTATCAGTTATTTGCTAGACATAAAACCAGAGGGAGGGGACTCCAGGAAAAGCAGGATTATTAATTTCATAGAAAATATTTTAAATTAAATAGGATTTTACTCTATGTAAACTCCCATGTCCCTTTCCTCTTCTATGTAAAGTTTTTGAGACTCCTTAAGAGTGTATCTCTTTTCCACTTCCTGAAGTGTGTCAAGATTGGCAACTTGTATGACTTTGGTGCCATGTATAAGATGATGCCACCAGCTAAATAATGGAGCCAGTCACATTTCAAGCAGAGAGGACAACTGTAATTAATTAAACTTTGGGGAAAGCTGTCCCGCAGTAACTGAATAACCATCGAATTTGGATTCTGAATAATTTATAGTTGTCCTACAACTGCTCTTGGAAAATTATTGTGGATTTGATATGAAAAGAAACAAGTACTCCACAGAGGACTACTTATCAAAATACTGTTGGGAGACCCAGGGAAATGAGAAACCTGCCCGCGTCCCTGCAGATGGTAGGGAACAGCACACCCACAGGCATTCTTGCGCCTGCACCCTGACAGGCTACTTTGTGGGCCAGAAGAGCTGTGAACAAGTAGACAACACCTGCCAAAAGCTAGCCTTCACAAGTGATAACCTGTGAGTGTTTTATGCTTTGGTATTATTCTCAGAGTTAATTAGACACAAATAAGTACAGTTAAAAGTGACCTATTGACTAGTTACTTTACATATAATTTTTTTTCTTTTTCATGTATTTACACATTTATCCATCTCTGTATCAATCACCTATAACCATTATTTTATTTGCAACACACAGACTCCACATGAAAATTTCAGTTTCAGCTGGCAGGGGAGACACATGCTACAGTTCTAGCTAGGCAAGGGCCTAAGACAGGAGAAAGCAGAAGCACTCCAGGCGAGCCGGGGCCAACGGTGAGTCCCACCCAATAATGAAGTCATAAGCTTTGTACCTTCACTGTGCCAAACACTTCATTTTTGATGTGGCCACCACCAAACTCCTTTTTCAGGGTTGCTCGTGTTGCTGCATACAACATTTTTTGACGAACCTATTTGGGGATGAAAGCTCACTCAGAAGTTTACAGGTGAAAACATTATTACACAGGAAACGTATTTCTGTCTTAAGAATCATGCACATTAAAAACAAACTGACAGAATTGCAGCTCACATAATATGCTAAAATCTATGTGTATAAATAAATCATAACATGAACATCTGAAATAGTATCCATAGCTGTTAAACAAAGTTTCAAAATATAGTATGTCACATTTTTAGAAAAATACCTAAATTTAAAGAATTCCTCATTTTCAAAGGGTAACATGAATTCCCAGAACAAAATACTACCTAAACAAACTAATGTAAGCCAGGCATTGTGGTGCAGGCCTACAACCTCAGCACCGGAAAGCTGAAGCCAAGGAGTACTGCCTCTTAACTATACCTGGCCTAAAAGGTCTATCAGGAAAAACTTATTTGTAGCATTTCATGTTGACCAAACAAAAAAATTACTTACATGAGAATGATCAGGAGACCATGCAATGAATATCCACTCATATCCCTGGGCATTCTGAGAATCTAACCTGAATAATATATAACACGGCTGCTTATCCTCCAACAGGGGCAACACGAAGGGATCGTAATCCTTATCCCAGGAATCCGAAGGCTGACTACATGATCCAACCACAAGCTGCTCTGTGAGAAGAATGTTTTAAAAAGATAGGTAAGTGACCTGAAATAGCAAGTGACCAGAAATACAAAATACAAAAAAAATGACTAAGGTGAGCTGAATGACTGACCAGTAAAAACTGAACAATTCTATTTCTTTCCCAAAGTATCTAAAATTACCAACAAATGCATTTAAATAACTGTACCAACTATCAAAAGCATAATTTCTTAAATTAATTTTGCATTGTTTGGTAAGAAATATGGACTAAAACCAGATTTATCTCGGAGGCTATTTGGTCATAATGCCCTCAATTCAAGTTTGCCTGGAAACATAAATTGGTATTGCTACTAAGTGCTATTTGGCAGAACTAAAAACAGTAACTGTGAAGGTACTCCACACAATCCGTTGCATAGGGGTACACAGTGTTAACTACAGAACATTAACTATGAAAACTGTACACAGCATCAATGTTTACCAGTAAGAGCAAAAAATGCAGCATAATTATATGAAAATATTCTATTCCTATTTTAAAAGGACTCCTACATTCTCTATTAACATTAGTTACAAAATAACATTTATAACAAACACAAAGAAAGATGAGGAATAAGATGGTTTCCAGTTTGTATGAACTTAAAAACTCAAACCAGCACTGTATCTATTCAGGGATCCATGCAAAAAGGATGGCAGAAGGGGCTGGGGAGATAGCTCAAGTGAGTAAGTGATTGTCTAGCAAGCACAGGGTCCTGAGTTCAATCACTAGTACTGCAAAACAAACAAAACTGTAAAGAAAAGATGACAGAAATATAAGTCACTGATTATAGTTGCTTGAGGGGAAGGAAATCAAGAAGTTGAATTGTTTGGAAACACTCATATTAGAAAAAAAATTAAATTTGAAAAGGATTGAAAAATATTATAAAATAGATGCTAAGCTATGGGTATTTGTATTACTACACTCTGAAATTTCCTTATTAAATTTTTTCTCAAAACAAAAACTAGAAAGTAAGATCATAGAAAAAAAGTATTTTCTTTCTGAGGTAGTACACTCAGTAAAGGTACTGAAAAATTTCAGTTCAATATTTCTAAAAGTCGTTTAACAATACATTTATTATCTACAACACAAGTACAGATTGTAATAAACTTCTGTCTTTTAATATATAAGCAAAAATGGAAAGCAAAATAATCTTTCAAGACAGGATAAGTAAATTTCTCTAATTTATAGTAGGTAATTACCCTGTGAAATATTTTAAAACGTTCATTCTGTCATAATTTTATAACAGTAATTTTTCAAATTCCAATCTACCTGATTATGAAGATTCTCCTACCCAGTTCTCTGCTTACGGAATTTAGACTTCATTACATACTCAGAACTTTCCCAAAACAAACAGAAGAGCCCGGTCTATGGCACAGGTTGCAGTCAGGTGGAAAGGGGGGTCTCAGTGCTCTGTACTTAAGAAATGGGCTTCGCTGCACAGTCATTCAGAGTACTGGGCACACACGGGCACACACACACACACACGCAGGGTGCGGAAACAGACCACTGTGCAGACGCTACGACACAGGCCACAGGCTGCAAGGGGAAGATGTGACACCAGAAAATACCTGTGGGGTTCTCTGAGAACTACAGATTCAGAAACAAACGCGGCTTTAGACACAATGTGAGGATTCCAAGTTCCCTCGCGGCAACCTTTGAACCTGCTTCACATTAGTTTAAGTTACAGAGAACATATAATGTTTAAAAATATACCCCATAATCCAGTGACATAATATTTTAAATGTTTAACTAACCATTTTCAATAGATATTTTCAGAAGCCTGTATTTTCCATTTCTAGCTCTGGCAAAGATATCTTTAACATCTTCACTTGCTGTAAAAAAAAATACGTATTTTTTAAAGAAGTACAAAATACTTTTATACTTTGCTACTTATATAAAGGAAAAACAATACAAAGAAAACATCTATAGCGTGTAGCATTCTTTTATCAATATTATAAATAAGCATAAAATAATGGACATTGAATACAGCTAAAATATTAATAAAGTATATTAATCCTAATGTAATGTAGCTAAATAATTATGTAACAACGAAATGAATACACTGCAGTTACTCAATGAAGTTACTAATTAATGGGCAAATAATAATTTCGTTATAAACTCTCTTTACTTCTTTGAAAAATGTTGAAAACTTGCTTTCATTCTCTTCCAGTTCAATTTCAAGTGTATCATAAAGAATTCTTCATCAATTCATTTTGTGCATCTGCCCACAAACTACAGTATCTGATACCCTATGTCAACTAAAGAAAAAGCCAATAATACGCGTTAGACTTTATACTCCTATTTTCTTTCTTGTATTTCTCAAAAAGCTAAGTAAACTCATTGAGCAAATAGATATTTAATAACCAAACTGTGTTTACCTAGCAAAGCTTCAATTTCTTTCTTGGGTTGTCTATTACGAGCAAGAACTTACCATGCAGGTAGCACGGTAAGGCTCCAACGCAAATGTGAGTCATTACGTATTTAAATGTAAAACCAATGTGGGCAAACAAACAATTCTTTGAGAACTCTGAAGTATTCTGCCGGGGTGCGCGCAGGGATGCGTGGGGCGGTGCTACAGACCCTCTGGCACAAACCCGACAAGCGCTCCCGGGGAAGATTTCCTGTCCTTTAATGGGGAGAGCCCGAGTTCGTTTACATTAGAACTCGTTAAGCGATCATGAATAACCCCGGGACACATATTTGACTCTGATGGGGCGAGCGCTCCCAGGCTGCCCACTTTCAAACCCGGAAAGAAAGGAAGTCGGATCTCCAGTAAAAGCACGCCCAGGGCACCCCCGCCGACGCCCCAGCTCCTATGCGGCGCACGGGGAGCAAGCCGAGGCGCAGCTCCCTCCGGAGTTCCAGAACGCGACGTCCTCCCGCGGAAGCCGAGCGCGCGGCCCGGGCGGCCCCGCTGAGGGAGACCGCCTGAGGCAGGGCTCGCCGCGCAAACCTCGACCTGCCCCGGCCCGGAGCTCTCCGCGCAGCCCCTCCGCAGTCCGCCGGAGCCTCCCGCCTCGGCCTCCCGAGAGTGAGGGATCCTGGGGCGCCCCCACCCCCGGCGGGCTCGCTGCTTTTGATAACCGACACCCGCAGCGCTGCGTTCCACAGGCGGGCGCGGGCGCCCGCCAGGCCCGGCAGCGGTGCGCGGGGGGCACGGGGGCCACGCCCCCTCCGCCGCGCCCGCAAACCGAACCGAGCCGAAGTGAAAAGCGCTCCGAACATTACGTGGCGGCGGCGGCGGCCGGGGCGGCGGGGGACCAGGCCGGGCGCGGAGCCCGCAGCGCCGAGGGGCGAGAGGCCGGGCGCCCTCGAGGCGACTGCCCGGCCTGCAGCGTCTTCCCGGAGCCCCTGCGCGGGCCGCGCTGGGCGCCGTTACCTTGGATGCCGGTCTGATGGGACATGGCGGCGGCGCGGGCACGGGCTTCGGCGCGGAGTGCGGCGAGCGGCCCCGGCCGGCGGCTCCAGGAAGTGGCGGCGCTCCGCCGGCCCCGCGCGTCATCCGCCCGCGACCGCGCCGCCGCCCCGCCCCCGCCCCGGTCCGCCCGCACGGGGCCGCCTCGTTCCGCGCGACGGCTGGGCCGCCCCGCCCCAACCCCTCGGGCCCGGCGGCCGCGCCCACCTTCCGGCTCGCGGGCCGGAGCCCTGCCCTGAGGACAGCCCCGCGCCTCCCCTCGTGGAGCGGGACTTGGCGGGGCCTACGTCCCGGAGCGGCGACCTTTTCAGTCGGACACTCGGAGAGGAGGTTTCCTGTCGCGGAGAAGGTGTACTGACGGGGCTCGCTGCCCTCCGCGCCGAGGGTGACACTTCTAAGAAACCAAGTAATTATTAGGAATTCACTCGGATGCATGTGTGTGGTGACGCGAGAGATGGATTCAAATTCCTTTTCATTTTATCTCCTTACAAACATGCCTTTCTTGGAAAAATAATTTTAGTTTTGCAGGCTTTTCTACTGCTCCTAGGTAGTCTTTTTTTAGAATCTTAGACTGGTAACAATTACAATCCCGTTAAGAAAATACTATTCAGACCAATGGACTTAAGTGCATCTTAACAAAATCACTGAATACACTATGTCTGAGTTCCTAAACAGGACTGCATTTTTTTTTTTTTTTTCTTTACAGAGACGATGGTAAACACAGTTAACATCCCTTTCCTTAATAGATCATCATATACAGAACTAAGCAAATTTTAATTGAGTCTTATGACTTGTTTGGATTTAAGAAATACAGGAGACATTTATTCTACCCAGGTTGTTCCTGGCACACCGTTGGCCCTGATTTCCCAGTTTTGCATGTGCCATGGAGCACAAAATTGCCAAGTTCATTTGCAAGTTTTATGGCTGACTCATCCTCTCCTGGTGACTAAGAAAAAGTGTTTAAGGAAGTTGACTGGGCTCAGTAGTCCTGATGAGAAGAGAGAACTCCGGGTCAGCTGAGGCTGAGCCTGTAGGCCCAGCCCTGAGGAGGAGTGAAGTCTAGTTGCTATAGACTCTTAGGGGAAGTGGACATACAGGCAGGCAGATAGGGCTCGGCCCGGAGGGTCAGAACAGAGGTTGAGAGCACTACCAAGCTGTGGCTGGAGGTGCATTTGGTAGCGGTCTCGCCTCAAGGTAAAGATGGAATGACTAGACCCACGTGCCTCCCTGAGAGGTGAACAATGTACTCCAATCAATATTACCTGGTCCAATAAGGTCTAGAAAATCATAAGTCACCCAGGTGGGTGACCAAGACCTCCTGACTGATTTGTTTGAGAACAACAACAAAAAGACCTCTTCTGTCCATTTACATCACTACATGACCCGCTTCCCCGCTGGATCAATACTGCCCAAGCTGCTGTTTTTGAAACATTGGTTGATCATAGTTTTGACCCACTTTATACCTCCCTAGTGATTTTGTATCCACCTCCTAGTTTTGCTCTATAAAACTTCCTGAGGTCCCCTCTTGTCTCTCAAGAGCTTTCAATAAAATTTCCTACTCTTAACCTCCATTGTCCTTCCAGTTCATTCTTGGGTTTTGAAGAACATGTGCCTTATCTTATGCATAGCAGGTTGGGGGTTACAGTTCTTTCCCCCATATCGTCAGGAAGTCCGAAATCACAGCTGTATCGGGGCTCCCCTGGTGTCTTGCAGAAAGCACTTGTTTTCTGCCGTGAGTCTGTATCCTAGCTGCACACGCTTCCCTGCTTTTCATCTGTTGTGTGGCCACTTATTTGCCAGAGCTCTCTGGCAATACCTTAGGTTTGCAGTGTTTTGCCATTTTCCAACCATACACAGACATTTGTGCCCCTCTGTCTAGTCCTGTACGGAAGGATGGATGAGATATAATCAGTTTTTTTTTTTTTTTAACTCGCAGAGATTTGGGAACTGAGGCATAGAGGTCGTTAGCAGCTTTCAATGGTTGGACAAGTATTTAGAAAAGGTGGTACAGTTAGGATAAATATGCAGTACTTTTGTGTAAGTCTGTGAGAACAAAGATTTGCACTAATAGTGTTTGGACAGGATATCCTGTCTGCTGCTTGTACTATGGATAACCACTGGAAAGATAACAATGTAAAAAGTATTGATTATTGAAACTGTACTTTAATTTAGCTTTTAAAGATGTGTACAGCTACATTCTCTTAATAAATAGAGGCATCTGCTTTAATAGTGTTTGTAAATAGAATATCATGTATCTACCTTGTACAACAAATAACCACTCTGAAAACAATATGCAATGTATTAATTATTGAATCTGCTCTACTAATTTGATTTGAAAAAAAAAAAAGATTCCACATTCCATATCTTTGACAGCTTGTTACTTTTTATCTTTTTGTTAATAGCAGTTCTAATTGGAATGAGGTGACATATCATTGTGATTTTGATTTTCATTTCCCTGATTAGTAGTATCAAGAATTTTTCATATACTTGTTGAACATCTGTATTGCTATTTTGAAATATATCTATTCAGATCATTTGCCCTTTTAAAAAAAAAAAAAAAGAAGAGGTGGGCACCTTCTTAAGACAATGTGTGGAATCAGCTTCAGCCAGGCTGGCTGACTACGGTGCTCATGAACAACAGGCAGTTGCCAGAGGAGGGAAGACGGGTCTCAGACATGGAAAACAGGCTTAGGATTTGGTGAAGCTGATACACCATCAGTTCATGGGGCCAGGGGTATAGCTCAGTGGCATAAGCACCTGCCTGGCAAGCACCAGGTCCTGAGTTTGAGCCTCGGTACCAAAGAAAAGACATCAGTTTGGGGTTACAAAGGCATCCAGGGCACAGTTAGATAGCATAAATTAATGCAGGCGACGAGTGCAGCCTGCTGCTCAGGAGGACAGGCTTCCCCTCCAAAGAGCTGCTGCAGCACGGCTCGAGCTGCTGAACACTTGCAGCAGCTCAGGCCCGGGTAGCTGACCTTCTGATTTTCAAGTGATGTCAGAAATTAGAATTTTATAAGAAAAAGATCAGGATTTTACATAAGTGCTCAATTTTAGTATTTAAAAAGTATGAAAAAAAAAAAAGAATTTGGCCTGTGGACTGACTTCTAGATCTTCTGTCTGATCAGTTGTCAAATAATGGCTTGAAAACATAGACTAAAAATGTAGGCTGTAAATTCTTTACATCATGGAAATAACACGTGTGTATGCACTACCTACACACGTGCGTACGGTTCACATTAACACTGAAAACTTGGACAGCAGGTTCCTAAAGTGGGAGATGTTTATTTCATTTGTAAGATGGAGATCTTTTACATTAAGAAGAAAGTAAAAGAAAAATGTGAGAAAAATGTCAAATTTGTTTATGCTTTTCACATTTACGTCAGTCAGCTGGGTTTCACAGGTCAACACAGTTCTTGTCTCTGCCTCCTGCATCTACCCATCAGGAGTCCTTGCGCTTGACAATTCTTATCACACTTGTTAAACCCAGCTGTGTGGAGCCTACAACTAGACTGGGCTCTCATTAAGGAACTGAGCCTGTCACCTGATTCCTATGTCCAACATTCCATGGCCTCACTATAGAGCTACAATATTCATGAGTGCCCTGGTGGCCCACACCTTTTATCCCAGCACTCAGAAGGCTGAGGCAGGAGGATTGATGCAGATTTGAGGTGAGCTGGAATTCCATAGTGAGATAATATCTCACACAACAACAGTCTTCTGTTCCCAACCCATGGGCACAGACATAGTGGCCCATCCAGGGACGCCTGGTGATGATACTCCGACCCTCTCCATAGGCCTGTTGCTTTCCACTCAGTTCTGAACTAGTTTTCTCCTCACCCTTGGCATCCTGCATGCTTTCTCCCCTCTCTCTGAGATAACATTACGGTTTATTGTTCCACACCTTGGTCCAGTGACACAGCCAGCCTGCCTGGGTCTCCTCAGCCCAGCTTGCTTGCAGGACTCATTACGCTCCCTCTTCAAAAAGCTCCTTTCAGAGTTCCCACTCACTGGCTGCTGCTTCTCCCTGCACTATTCTCCCCCAGAACAATAGCATGGGGCAAATTAAATCTCAGCTCACTTTCTGGCTAGTCACATAATCTGCAGCCCACTGTCACTGTGGCTTCGTTTGTTTTTAAAAATGCCTTTTCTCTCACTCCTTCCACTCTTCCCTCCTCTTCTATCCTTCTTCGCAGTCAGTATCAGGCCCTGCTATTTTCCCCTGGACCATTCTGGATCATTCACAGAGAGGTGGACAGAGAGGAGGACAGCCTCATGTTCATGCAGGAGTGTTCCTAGGGGCACAGTCCATCTGAGATGTTCATAGTGGAGATGAAATCTAGTGATCCAGAGAACACAGATCTTTTGTTTAGCTCAGGTCTAGAATAGAAATACATTTGAAATAATGGGTTGCATTCATGAGGCAAATCCAGCTCTCCTTGGTGAAATGAATGGCACTTTTTAGAGTTCACAGAGTTTCAGTGCACGCAGTCAGTGATGCTCCCAGAGGACTGTGTGGGCTCCCATCTCGCTGGCGGACCGCCTGGCACTGCAGTGTTGGACGAAAGCTGCTAGACATGGAAAGAAGAGGCAATAACAACAGAGTTTTAAGTAAGCCTGGAATTGTTTTGGATCCTTCTTTATCTTTGCTGACTCGTTTTTCTTTTCACTTAACTACAGTCCTTCTAACACTGTAGCATTGGTGGCCTGTTTGTCTTTTCTCCAGGCTTCTTTGTTTTGTTTTTGCTTCTTTTAGTACATGTTTGCAAGACATAATGATTACATGGACTGCAGGGGACTGCTACTTGCACATAACATTTTGGTTTCCGTCTTCCCTCTCCTCTTACCCTCATATTTTTCCAGCATCAGTTTTGTTTGTTTATCTTATATCACCTTATAAAGTTAGTTATCATAGGCACAGATTTAAAACTAGACTAATAGGCCAAAGGACACATAAAACATGAACGACAGTTGTATTAAGTCAGGGTATGCATTTAAATACATTGTCCACACTAGATTACAATACTGTTTTTCTTTCTCTTTTTTTCCCCTATTATCTGTCTATTCTTCTGTAATATATAAGAGAAACCAAACATGTGATATTTAATCTTATGTCTGGATTACTTCACTTACCATTATGGTCTCATGGTCATCTGTTTTCCTACAAATGACTCAAGTTTATCCTTCTCGTTTTTATCTTTAAAGAATACAAAATAGTGCTACAAAAAAAAAAAAAAAAAAAAAAAAAACAGCATTAGAAACAATAGAAGATTTCACTAAACTAATAGGAATCCAATGATGGTTGCTGTGTTACATGATGCCGTCTCCAAAGTAGTTGTTCAGGTTACCAGATATAAACATGCAAGATTGCTTACAACTTCTTTGTTATTGTTTTGTTTTGTTTCTTTCTTTAAAAGTTTATCCTTCTTTATGGAAGAGTCCTACTTTATTGTGCTAAATATCACTTTTCTATCCGTTTATCTGTTGATGGACATCTAGGCTGTTTTGAAGGTGCAGCTTTGCCTCCTTTGGGAATAGCCGGGTGAAATGGGATTTCTGCTTTTAGGTTTTTGAGGCATTTCCATAGAGGTTGTAACAGCGCCGCTGGTGTAGTGGTATCATGCAAGATTCCCATAGAGGTTGTATCAGTTTACAGTCCGGCTGACCTTGGAGAAGTGCTCCTTCCTACCCATGGCCTTGCCAGCATTATCAGTTCATTGCTTGGTGGTAGACATTCCTGGAGTGAAGTGTCACTTCAGTTTGCATTTCTCAAATGGTCAGCAATGTTGATTTTATTTTTTCTTGTGTTTATTGGCTATTTTTTTTTCATTCGAAAAGCATCTACTCATTTAATGAGTCCATTTTTTAATTAAGTCTTTAAATTCAGGGGGAGGACTAATTTTTTTTTCTAGTTCTTTGTATATGCTAGACGTTTACCTGAGGAATATCTGACAAAACCTTTTTCTCATTCTGTAGGTTGTCTTTACTCTGTGGTTGTTCTCTTCGCTGTGCAGCGGCTTGTTAATTTCATGTGATTCCATCTGTCAGTTCTTAGCGGTGATTCCTCTCAGGCAACTAGGATTTTCTTCAGAAAGTCTCTGCCTACACCCATATTTTCAAAAGTTTGACCTATTTTGTATTCAATGTCTCTGTTGTATTCACATTCAGGTGTTACCTATTTTATATTCACTGTTTCATGGAATTCAAGATTCAACGTCTCTGTTCTAATGTTTCAGGATTTAATCCACTTTGATATTAGCATAGCGCCTACTGAGGGGTATGGGCCTAAGTCCAGCCCTTGGCGTTTGGATAGCCAGCACCATTTGGTAAAGAGGCTGCTTTTACTCTGGTTAAGAGATTTGGCCCAGCTGTCAAAAGTAGCGTAGCTGAGCGGGGCCCTAGGCCTCGGTGACCTCCGACTCACCTGTGCCTCCTGGTGTGGTGCTCTGCCCTTTGGACTACGCCTTTCCTTCCTGCTGAGGCAGCTTGCCTCCCCAGGGTCTTGTTTGTTCAGAATGCTTGCCAGGTGGCTGGAAGCTAGGCTAGTAAACTAATTCGCAGCAAGGTGCCCATTCACTGATTCATCCAGCTTTTATTGAGCACCTCAGCTCCTGAGCTAGGTGTGAATGACCTGGCTGTGTACTCAGGACCTCGCGCTTTGGGTTCAGACAGATCTGGGTTCACATCTCATCCTCCCACTTATTAGAGCTGTCACCCAGGAAAGATCACCGCACCCTTCAAGGGTTTATTTCTTTATTTTCAGAAGGGCAACAACAGTTAGTTCATGCAGGAGTTTTTCAGTTTTAAGGACAGTTATGTCTGATGAGAACTCATGAGAGATGTTAAGTAAACATTACCTATTATTATCGGACTATTATTTATTCTTTCCTTATAAGTTAAGGGGATATTTAATGTTTTAACTTTGAACATAAATTATCAGTGCTTTAGCAACGAAAAATTTTCAGTCTTGTGTCAAGTCTATCAGAGATATTTAGGGGCTCAGGGAAACCTCTCACCAACATCAGTCACCCCAGTTCTGATGCTAGAATACCTGCTATCGGCTGTCTGAGGAACAGAAGCAGAGTGAGCTGTTGAAGACACAGAGAAGTGTTAAGGCTACACAGAAGTATGTTCCCAGACGAGGCAGCCTGGCTATGAAATGCCGGCAAAGGCAACTGCAATCCATGAAGTGAAAAATAGGTCTCGTGTTCAGAATCAAAGCGTCAGCTAGTGTGCAAGGTGAAGAGCCCCAAGTCATAAAGGGCAACAGGCTGTGAAAACGGCAGCAGCCACTGAAAAAGAGCTGCTTCCCACATCTGCCGGAGGCCCAGGCTTGCTGGCTGTGCAACAGTATTTTTGTGTCAGCTGCACACAGGCAAAACAGCACCACCAGCCACTGGCAGTCATTCTGAACACAAGGACAGACTGTTGAGGAAGGGCAGGAAGGGAGAGCAGGAGGAAGTGAAAAGAAAACTCTCTATGTGTCATCTAATGTCATATACTTTTAAAATTTTTGGTTCAAATTTTAACATGTCGATTTGGGGACATCTCCCTCCTTGTACAGTTCTATATGTGGAGTAGGCCTACTGCGATTGTAGGTTGTTTCTGCTTGCAATCATTATTTTAAAGAAATACTAATTTTGTGTACAAGTTGTGAGGATTCTGAGCTCAGAGCCTGGGGCCTTCACCTCAGGTGGCACTGGAGCCGCTGTCATGTGGGCTTCTGGGAAGGGAGGCGAGAACATGGTGCCATGGGTTTGGACTGCTCCGTTATACTCCATGCCTTTCTATGCTCTCTGCTCCTGCTTTTCCTCTGTCTGCTCTTCACAATCACCTACACCTCTGCAGAGATGATGCAGGTGAAGGGGTGGCAGGCAGAGCAGGGGCTCTGGATCTGGGGCGCTTGGAAAGTGGTCGGCAAGGCCAGTGACACAGGCCCTGCTGGCCGACGCCTCACTCTGGTGGTTTGCAGTCCAGTGCTCTACCACCGAGCTGTACCCCTTCACGCTGGTGATTGGGTCAAGCAGAATCCCCCACACTTCCTCGGCTCCTACAGTGACCTACACTGTGGTGACTGTCCCTTTACAAGTGACATCTCTATCATGACCTAAAGTTCAAGTGAAATATTAACATTGTTAAAATTATGGAAAATAAACCGAGGCCCAAACTAGGGTGCAAAGTAGCATTAGTTTCCCTGACATCTGGTATCTCTAACTTTTTTTTTTTTTTGTAGTATTTGTACAGGGTCTCACTACACAGCTCACCTCGTAGTGATCCTCCTGTTTTCAGCCTCCCCAGCACTGGATTTACAGTGATATCTCTAAATTCTATGCAAAATAATATAATTAAAATTTCACATAACCTGAAGTCTAGTAAGAGTTTCAAACAAGTTGAAATAATTCGAAAACTGGGAGCTGTGAAAGAACACAAACCTGTCTCACTGCCCCAACTTCTTACCTACCAAAGAGGACATGGGCATCTTCACACCCAGCGCCTTTGAAAGGCCCGCATTTTAATGAATATAAATGTTGGTTCTAGTAGACTTTTCTTAAAATAACAAATGACAGAGTTGAACAAAAATTAATATGGTTTTCAACTAAAAACATAATTGTTTTACTTTTTAAAAAATGTATTTTAGTGCAGGTACTACAGGGTCTCACTATACAGATCAGATTCAGTGATCCTCTTGTTTTCAGTCTCCCAAGTGCTGAGATTACAGCTGAGCACTACCACGCCCAGTCTCTGCTGTGGGCTGCGAGTACCCTGGGGGCGGAGCCAGCATGGCACACCAGGATGGAACCCTGGCCCCTGCACCTGTTGAAATAGGTGCTTTGGTCCACTGAACTATTTGACTAGACCCATCATTGTTTTAAATTGTAAAGAAAAGCAGTTTGGGTACAAACTATACTTATTGGGAAAATCTTTATAGATCTCTATCGAAGGTATTGGCTTCGCCTGAGGAACAATATGGTACTAAGGGAAGTATGTTGGCTAAGTTATGCTTTCAAAGGGTTCCTATTGAAAGAAGAACGAGGAAGACTTTGAAGAAAATTAATTTATTGTTTGGTGGAGATGAATACTTCTGTTTATTTCCATTTGGAGTCCTGGCTTGACTAAAGAAAATTTTGAACTGATGATTGTTGAGGATTGATCAGAGCTGCAAGAAGAAGACAGTAAGACTGGATGAAATTGACTACGGAGGTCTCAGAAGTCCTGTCTGTCTGAGCCCCTAACTGAGCATGCGCAGCACATGTATTGAGAAGCTTAAAAAGTGTCAATCATTGACAAAAGGTCATGTACAAGAGGCCATCTAAATCACGAGACCCAGATCAGTCACATGCTGCACTTATCGTCAGACTTTAAAGTGCACACGACGTCCTCCTCTGGTCTCTTAAGACAATTCTGAGAAAGCAAGCAGGATTGCTCTGTCCCAAAAGCTTGCCACCAGGTAACCGTCCTCTTTTTTGTTTTCCATGAGCTTCATCCTCAGAGCTCTTATCATGAATCACACGGCACATGATCTTAAGTAAAAGGAGTTTAGGATTTTTATAAATTTGACAACAGCTAAGAAATCAGTAGAAATTTTTAAAAAACTTAGAGTTAACTGATCAGAAACTATATCATTTATTTGCATTCTTAAAATAATCTTTTTTTTTTTTTCAGGCCATAAATTACATTAGTGTGGGACCAGGGAGATAGCTTAGTAGGATAAGCACTTCCCTGGCAAGTGCAAGGGTCCAAGTTCAATCCTGGGTTCCGCCAAAAAAAAAAAAAAATTACATTAGTGTATGAACACAAGCATCCTCCAGTAAACCTGTGCTTCCCAAAGCTTGCCTAAGCAGGTGCTTTAGACCACCGAGCTATCTTGCTGACCCAGAGTTAGTAGAATCTTTAAGTACACTATCAGAGTGTCATTGGCAGAATCACTTGTTGTTTCCCTACATGCACTGTAAAACTTGCAGCTAAGGTTATACACATGGACACTCCCTTCCACCCATGTATGCATGATGAGTCCTAGCTGTTCAAATGCATTGCTGTCCTCTGTGAAGTGGAAAGAACATAAAAGTAAGTGCTGTCAACTATTTTCATTCCATGTACCAGAAAATTAAATGAACATTTAAGCACATTTTTTCTATTTATAACTAATCTGTACCCATATCCATATCCCTTCATATTTTGGTATTGCCCTTACAGTCTCCATTCAGGTTTTGATGTGTTTTCAAATGGAGCTGGGACTAGAAATTGAAGCAATATATGTATTAAAGGTATTTTCAAAGAACCACACCACATGTCTTCATAATACCTTTCTCTTAATTTTAGTTCTTTTTCAACTTTCCTTTTCTCTCTTGTTGTTTGTTCTTCCAGCTTGAAATCCATCTCTGCACCACGTCTTTTTGTTCTCTGGGATGCACCACATACAGTGACAACATCAGGTAAGCAAGAGGCTAGAGACACAGCACGGTAGGCAGGGAGGCAACGTTACACCAACTACTGATTAGGTCACAGAATACTGGGGGGAGAGGAGCTGGTTGAACCGGAGATTTGACAGTGGATCTAAGTGGTCTGCTTTCAATGGTGTGTTTGTGACACAGTCTATGCCAAGCTTTTATTTCCTTTGTTGTTGCAAAACAAACAAACAGAAGACTTCATCTGTCTTGGAGTCTATCTATTCATGAGGCTTTTCTGATTTTCAGTTCTAAAGCTCGGTGGGTGGCAGACTCCACTGTAAGAGGAACTACCCTATCTTATTTCTCAGAACAGTATTGCGTTTCCCCCAGGCTATTTCAGAAGGTATGTGTGACCCAGCAGCATTGATTTTCTCTATTGTCATAGGCATGACTGCTGGGTGGTTAGACCCAACTGAGCATCATTAAGGCGTAGACACCTGCAGGCAGAGGCTGAATTCTAAAGCCATTGTCATTCATACTTTGGTCATTGTGTGGTCCTTTCTATGGGAAAAAAATCTAAGCCTATGTTTCCAGATAAAGGCAGTTGCATAAATATGGTAAAAATAAAAGTAGGACAAAAAGATAACTTATTACACACATTTTCAAATATTCCAGCTTCCTAGTTCTATCAGCATATAATTAGAGGTGTATTCACATAGTTCCCATATATTAATGTAGACAAATATGGAACAACCACTTTTACTGTGCAGGCATGTAATTGCAGGCATAGTACTACTTCTGTGTCCTGATAATCAGAAGATAGGAGAGAGAATCTCACACCACTCACTTGGAAACACAAGGCAAATAGGTGGAGTCAAATAAGTTAAATCTTCACCAAACCTGTCTTTTCTACAAGAAATATAAAGTTACAAAATAAATAATGTTTGTACTTATTACTACTTGAAGTGACTTTTTAAAAAATAAACATTTAAAGTTTATTTTCTTGGGTATTTTATCATAGCGACAGCAAGCTAATACAAGAGGTTTGAAGTGACTTTTTTTTTTTTTTTTTGCAGTACTAAGGATCGAACTCAGGACCTTGCACTTGCCAGGCAATGATTATGCCACTGAGCTATATCCCCAGCAAAGTATTTTGAAGTATAGAATTTAACAAATTAAATATATTTCATTTTTAATACCCTTACTTTCACAGGATGAAATGTTGTGTTTAGTAAAATATATACATATCTAAATACAGTAAAGCTTGGGTATCCATACAAATCCTGAAGTTTTCAATATTAATTCCATATTCACAAATTCTTGGCTCTAGCAACTTTATAAAAATGCATTCAGGTACTAAAGTCATAGAGGTTAAATAACTCAGGCAGTAGCAAAGCCACCCCAAGCCCACCTTTCTTGATTTGCATTTCAGTTCTTATTTTGTTGCATTTCTAATGTGCTGATTTGCAAGGACCCCACATGAATCATGGCAGCTCTTTGGCAGGGCAGGACCGAAATTGGGACCCCATCAGGAGAGATGAATGTTTACAGCATTTTCTTTTTCCACAGTCCAAGGCTGTAGCCTGGAGGACATAGGGAACTTAGGCACTGGGTGACACAGCTGTGTGGTCCTGCGGGTGGAGACGCACAGTGCTGTCTGTCTCCTTAGTGGAAATGAATATGAAGGTGTCTGTAAAAAATAAAGCAGTATGGGTGTCTCAGGTACTTTTTTCTCATTGCTGAGACAAAGCACTAGACACCCCAAATTAAGAAGGGGAAGGGTTATTTGGCTCACAGCTCGTGGAGGTTTCAGACTATACTCTGCTGGCTCCCAGGCAGGGTGGCACATGGCAGAGGTCAGCCTTTCATGGTGGTGGAAACAGCAAAGAGCAGAGGGAGGGGCTGTGGCAGCTGCAGCTAACAGGCCTCTCCCCTTCTTACTTTGTAATGCAGATTACCAGGGCCCATGCAGCACTCACGTGCAGCACTCACACCCATAATCCCTGCACTGGATGATGAATGAATCACAAACTCTAGACGCTGCCCCATGACTGCATGAGGCTTTGGGGGGACACTTAGATACCATCACAGTGGGCCTTGCTGCGCTGTAACCCTTTAGTAAGTCTAGACATCTGTGTGTGTATACCTGATGCACACTGTTTCAAGACTGCTCCCTAGGCGTCCAGGACTCGCATCGTGTGCTGTATACAAATGTCAGCTGAGTTCCTTGGACGATGAACTGCAGGAAAGGTTACTTTTTCCTTATTTGAACCCAGATAACTGCCCAACACCCATATTGAAGCAAAATGTCTCTTCTCCTGCTGCTAAATCTTGCAGAGAAATTCTGAGGGATTATTAAAAACATTGGCTTTCCCAATTCAAGTAAATCATGATTAATGCCTCCCATTACTACTCTATTGTAACATCCTTTAGCTTACAAAATTAGAACTAATTTTATAAACACCTATATTTTAGTATTTGCAAAATTTGTAAATATAAAAAGTAGTACTTTAACTTTTCCCATTACATACAACAAATCATTTATCAAAAATTATATGTGATAGTGATAGTTATTCTGAGAACCAGCTTGAAATGATATAGAACAGGCAATAATGAATATTAATAAATTGGCATAAAACAAATTGGGAGTCTGTTCTGGCCGTCATAACTTATGTGAGACCCTGGCTGGCAGAAGGAAAGATTTGTCTCCAGGCCACAGCCAGCACTGAGGCTAGCAAGCAGTCTGTGAAGTTCTGGCGCCCAGATGACTTGGCAGCTGAGGACTTGACCCACGCAGATTCCACCTGGCTCAGTCGCTGCAGCTGAGCAAACAGGAGGGTACAACCCTGATCTGATCCTGCATGCTTTTCCAAAAGCTGGATGTCCCTCAGCTCTTGAACCTTGATGGAGGCAGCAGCCCATCCCCCACTTCCTGCAGCCCAGCAGCTCGCCCCAGTCATGAGTCACACCCAATAAAGGAGAGGACCCTGGTGCCTGGCAGCCCCGCCTGCCATGGGGCAGTGACCGTTCTGGCACCCCTTGTACTACAGTATATGTTTTGTCTGTGCTTTATTGTGCTGCTGTACCTCTGAGCAAGAGACTGATGGTCCTAGGCCAGGGCCTGATGCAGTTTGAAATCTAACAGATCTCTTTAAAGTTCTCTGGATATGTCTCTTTTAAATGCATACAGAGAAACCTTGATTACATGTCACTTGTGTGCAAGTGTCCTGTTAGGTGAGCAAACATAGCTAAGTATTTTTGGCTTGATAAATGAGTGACATCATATAGTGCAAGCAGTGGATGGTGCTGACTGCCACAGGGTTCCTAACCTTAACCCCGAAGGCTGGTTCATGGCTTCAGGTGAAATGAGCAGTTGAGTACTTCATGTCTCATTGGACATTATTTTCTCAGTTTCTATATTGAATGAAAATGTATTTGTCTGCCTTTTTGTCCATAAAATGAACAGGCTCAATGTCTTATTTTTCCTACAGCAGACTGCAAGACTACAAATACTTGCAAAAAATAACCATTGAAATTTGAAAATCTTTTTCTGTACAGATATTTCTATTTATTCATTGATTTAATGATTGTTCTGTTTACTAGTGATAATTAAAACATAATGCACTTATTAGACAAATTGAACCTGCAATGTATTTTAACACATACTAAAGAATGTCATGGATCTAAGTGACCTGAAAATATTTTTCCATTAAAATTTTGCTGAAGTACTCAGATGCAAGTGTATTATAAAGATCTGAGGATTTCCATTAAACTTGTTAACAACTGGAAGACAACTTAAAAATTTATGAAGAAAGCAATAGAAGATATGCCAAGATATATCAGACTTTTATGTATGTTATTTAATTTAATCTTCACTGGGGTCCAGAAATTACAAATACAGTAATCAGGCAAATATTCCAGGCTAAGACCCTATCTGTCTCAGAGAAGTGAAACAACTCACCCAGGTTCACAGAAGGAGTACATAGCAAGGTAAGATTTGAACCAGGCCTGCCTAACTACAAAACGCACTTCCTTTTCATGATATTTCTCATCTACACCAGATAGAAGGTGAGGAAGAAGATATTCACAGTCTTTTAAGTCAGACTGAAAATCATGCCAAAGTGCAGAGAACAACATTGTATGAGTTCTTCTGTTTGCTTGTAACTTTATGTGCTTTGTGAATTAACTGAGGCACTTCTGACACCAGCTGAAAGGCCCATGTTTCATTGTTTTCCTGTTATATAGCAGGTAAGAAATATTTGTGGTACAAAGTTGCTCAGATTAATATGTGTACACCTACAGCACTGAAACAAAAGTTGTCTGTAAACATCTAATACTGATATTTTCTTTGTTTCTTCTTTTAAAAAATCTTTTGTTTCCTTTTGCTTTGCTTTTTGTTTTTTGGTGGAACTGGGAATTGAATTTAGGCCTTTGTGCTTGCCAGGGAAGTGCTTATTCTACTGAGCCATCTCCCTGCCAAGTAGAGATAGCAAGGATAGTAGTGCTTATTCTGAAGTACTCAACTGCTAGTTTCACCTGAAGCTATGAAAGAACCTTTGGGTTAGTTTAGGGATCCTGTGACAGTCAGCATCGCCTACTGATTGTTCTATAAGACACCACTCATTGAGCAAGCCCAAAATACTTAGCTGTTCTACTTGCTAGACAGTAGTGCTTATTCTCTTTTTTTTTTTTTTTTTTTTAATTCCTTTATTTATTACAGTGTCTCGCTACACATTACGGATTCTTTTTTCTCGGGGGTGGGGTGTGAGCTCAGCCGGCCCTGCCGGGAGGGGCTGGCATGGCATGTGGTGCTGGGGCTCGAACCGTGGTCCCTGGGAGGCGCTCTAGACTGCTGAGCTATCTTGCCAGCCCAGTAGTGCTTATTTCTACTGAGCCATCTCCCTGGCAGCCAGGCAGCTGCCATAGTTTGGGGTTTTGCAAGGGGAGCAATAAAATATGGGATGCATGTTTGTAAGATTATTTATAATAGTCACCCAAAGAATCATATACAAAAGGAGAGTTCAGGCCATCTGTTGACACACTAAAGACCAGAGAAGCCAGCTGAGGGCCTGGATCCCATGATAATGTCCTAAAAAAATCTTTTTGACTCAGGGTCTCACTGTGCAGTTTAGGCTGGCCTTGAACTCACTTTTGTAGCCCCCAAACTGGTATTCAACTTGCAGTGATCCTCCTGTCTCAGCCTCCTGAGTGCTGGGACTGCAATTGTGTGCCACCAAAGCTGGCTTAACATTGATAGCTTTGAAAATAGTGATCTGTCCACTAGCTATGCTTATGATATCAGGAAAGCAGGAAGATGGGAGAGAGTTCAGGGCTGAGGGAGGGACGAGGTTTCAGCTTCTCTCCCCATTCATCCTCCTAACTCAGCACAATTCCAGCCCTTTGCAGACCTCCAAGCCACACAAGCAGGCCCTCCTGCCTCCAGGAAAAGAGTAATCTTATTGAGGTTGGGAAGGGGAACACAGGTGTCCGGCAGACTTGGGCTTGCAGCATCCAGCCCTGCGGGTCTAGCATGGCTACATCACCTGAGGCTCCGCTGTGGCCTGGGATGGGTGCTGCTTGGGGACATAGGCCCCATTATCTGTAGGGGACCCAAGACTTCAGCAAGTGTTTCCTCCAGAAGAGGATAAAGCCACAGAAGCAGAGTCTGTGCCATACGGCTCCCATGAACTCTATGCTGCGCTCATGGGGGCTCTGGGATCTGTAATAAGGTGGGTGTTTTGGCACTTAGGACGTGGGCTGGATGGAGGGTAGAGTGAAAAGGCCCTGGACGGTGTGCAGTGCAGGTGTCACATGCCTCCAGAGCCCAGAGGGGTGCTTAGTGACTGAAGGAGACCTCAATGGGTTGCTAGCTGCTGCTCAAAAGGGGAGGCTGACTGGGTGGGATCACTGTCTGCAACACAGTGCTCTGGGAAACTGAGGCAGCAAGATGGCAGGGTTGAGTACAGCTGGGCAGCTGCCATGGTTTGGGGTTTCGCAAGGGGAGCAGTACAATACGGGACACATGTCTATAAGATTATTTATAATAGTCACCCAAAGAATCATATACAAAAAGAGAGTTCAGGCCATCTGTTGACACACTAAAGACCAAAGAAGCCAGCTGAGGGCCTGGATCCCACAATAATGTCCTGCATGAGTCCAGTTGAAGACCCAGATCCCATAGCAACCCCTCCTATGAGTCCACCTGGAGGTGTGGAGCACACCACAATGTCCCATGCAGGCCTGCTTCACGGATCTGCACTGGGAAGACCCAAAGGTCAGTGGAAAAAGGTAAAGTCTGCACCAGTGGGATGAAGGACCTGTGCCAGCAGGCTGAAGGGTCTGCACTGCCGCCAGGAAGCGACACTCAAGGTAAGCACCAGGTCTGCCCTGAAAGGTACCACAGCCGTCCTCACTGACAGCCAAGAAGAAAGCTGAGTTCCCTTCTGGCAATCCCACCCTCTAGCACGTCCTTAACAGCTCCCCAGTGGCCTCCTCAGCCTCCCAGCAGCCTCCTTTCTTCTTCCTCAGTTCTTCCTTTTATGCTGCTAGCAATCATCTGCAGGGGCCCCCCACACCCAGCAGCAGTGCAGCTGGATGCTATGCGCTGACCAGCAGTGGAGCCCCCCATAGTCGCTTAGGGGGATTCTGTCTCAAAATTTTGAAATGAACACAGGCGGGGATGTAGCTCAGTGCACAACGCTGATGTGTTCATTCCCAGAACTAAAAAAGAGAAAGAAAAAAAAAGAAAGGAAGAGAGAGAGAAAGAGGCAGGAGGAAGGGACTTCTAGGAGAGAGAAAGAGATGGAAGGAGGGAGGGAGAGACTCTATGGGAACTGCCCTTTTACATATTGTGAGAAGTTAGAAATAAATTTCTGATTTTTTTTTTTGTTTTATTTTTGGTCAAGGATTGGGCTCATGCCAGTGAACTATCTCTCCAGCCCTCCAATTTGTCAAGTCTACTAATTTTTAAATATTTGCAACTAAGTTTAAGTTTTAAAGTGGTGTCCAGCCAAAGCAATGAATCCACAAGCCAGATTGCCACAGTTTGCAAGTATGGTATAGAAGGGCAACTATTCAGGGGTCCAGAGCAGGTGGATGAGCTATTCTTTTTATTAGTATATATCTGTGATACATAATAAATAATGCCAGTAGAACACCCATCTCTTACAAAACTAAACAAAAAAGGGGACATAAATGAAGGCCCATTTTGTATCTGTATACACAAAATAGTTAGTATAGATATACAGGTACTTTTTCTTAATTCAATGAGAAGAAAGATTTGTACTAAGTGGTTGGACAGGATGTCATGTCTGCTTCTTGTACTATGAATAACCACTACGAAGAAACAACCTGGAATGTATTAATTATTGAAACTGCCCTAGTTATCAGTTTTGAAACGTCTCATTGCTATTTGTTTCTCAATAAAATTAAAAAAAGAAAAATATTTTCCTCCAGTGGCCTTGGTGCCTCTACCAACGTCGCTCTGTCAGTTTTGCAGCCCCTTTCCCTCTGCCCTCCTTCCCACTCCCCGATCCTCAGATCCACTTCTGGTCTCCACGAAGCCTATCTTCTATGTTTCTCTTTAAATTACTTCTGCTTGGGGTTTTTCATCTTAGAGAAACCAGGGGATCTTCAGCCTTCTGTGTCTGATTTGCTTTGCTTCAGCGTGATGGCCTCCACGTGCATCTATTTTCCCACAAGCGACTCCAAGTTAGACGCTCTGAAAGGGCGTGGGTGTGACTTTTTTTTTTTTTTTTTTTTTTTTTTTTTTTGGTGGAACGGGGGATTGAACTCAGGCCCTTGCGCTTGCCAGGGAAGCGCTTATTCCACTGAGCCATCTCCCCGGCCCTTGCGTGAGTTTCCATCGGGACCCAGGGCCCTGTCAGCAGCAACCTAGCTGCCTTCTGTCCTCATTCTCTGCGTTTCCCCCTTTATCTATGGAGGGCAACCTCACTAGCCCCTTGTATCTTGTCTTCAGCTTTGTGTGCACAAGGGCTGTGGGAAGTCCAGGGAGATGGAGAAGCTGGCCCGGCTTCAGGAGGCCAGCTTAGCTCGTGGGGCCCTGGACCTGCTTCTTTAGCACACCCGCCATAGCACGCAGAGGTCTGGGGACCACTCTTGGAGAAACACTGACTCGCGGGAGTTCTGGTGGGTGGCACGGCTGTTGCTGCAGCTCTAGTGTGTGGCGGGGTGTAGATTTATCTGCAGCACTGCCTGCTGGAAATCTGCACGCGGCCCCTGTGTGCCTTGAACTGATTACTGTCTGCTTCCAACCCTATTGTTGTCCTCCAGAGACTCCCCCCTCCCCCCCCCGGGTTTAGTAATCTTATTTCAGGGCAGAGTACCAGGCTCAGGTGCACTTGTGCTCTTGGAGGGTTCAGACAGAGGTTGGGATGTGGGAGGGATGCAGGAGTGAGCATGTGGGGGTACAGGGGAGGCGCTTTCTTCCCCTTTCCTGAGCTTGCCTTTCATTCTACCTTGGCTTTCTAAGGATAATCCCATTGTGCAGGCCAAGCCAATGGACCAGCTGCTTTGTTTATTGATGCTTACTGTAGCTGCTGAATTCCTTGTCTCTCTCTTTCTCTCTCTCATCTTTTTTTGTTTTTGTTTTTTGTCAGCTCAGTATTTCCTCAGGGTAGATCCATCCTTTATAGTTCTAATGGCCACCGGGGACCTCTGCTTCAGAATAAATAATGTCTGTTTTGTTCCCAGAGAGAGCCTGCCCACAAGAGCTCCCAGGTCTCTGTGAGGGTTTCCACCTCATCACTGCAGGGCTCTTGCTGGGGCAGCACCTGGAATTGCATTTAACCTGTCTCCTTAACAGTCCTTGGTCAAGTACTGCTGCTGCAAAGCACTAGACTGAGGGAGGTAGTGGGAAATTCAGAGACTGGCCAACTCTAGGAATTGAGGCCTAAAACTGAGGGGTGATTTGCTTACTAAGTGTGGAAGTGTGAGAAGAGGATCATACTTCAGTTTTCTCTATTTAAATTTAATAGTGGATTGGAGATGCCCCCCCTAATCCCCCTCTCGGAGTTGTTTCATATGCAAACTTTTGTCTTTGTTTCTTCTTTTTCTTTTTTTTTGGGTGGGGGGACTGGGGATTGAACTCAGATCCTTGGGCTTGCCAGGGAAGGGCTTATTCTACTGAGCTATCTCCCTGGCCTATCTATCTATCTATCTATCTATCTATCTATCTATCTATCTATCTATCTATCTATCTATCTTTCATTCTTTCTTTTCTTTCCTTTCTTTCTTTCTTTCTTTCTTTCTTTCTTTCTTTCTTTCTTTCTTTCTTTCTTTCTTTCTTTCTTTCTTTCTTTCTTTCATTTTGGCAGGGTCTCACTAAGTAGCTCCACCTGACTTTGAGCTCGTATGTAGCCCAGCTGGCTTCAAACTCATGACAGACCTCCTGCCTCGGCTTCCTGAGTACTGGGATTATAGGCATGTGCCACCATACCCAGCTATCTTTGTTAATCTTTTCAGTAGATATTTGCTTGATTCTAGGTGAGTGCCTGGAAGAAAGTAATTATGAATCTACTACTGCACCCTCAGTCTTTGGGAGGCTAGCAATGTAATGACCAGAACACTTTAATAAGTATTATTTAAATGTCAAATCTAGTGATAGGAGATTATGTTTAAGGTAGGACTATTTACTATCTCTATGAAGAACACAATGGAGGAAATAGGTACAAAATTCTAACATGTAAGCAAGTCTTCCCTGGCCTCTGTGACGCACATCTGTCTCAAATTTACTTTTTGCTTTGGTCCTAGGGAGCAAACCTAGGTCTCCCACATACTAGGTAACTGCTCTGCCACTGAGTTACACCCCCAGTCTCTATGTACCTCTCCCTGTCTGATATGTCATGTATTTTGTGCATAGCTGTATCAATGGGCTTCATCTTTTTCATAAATTATCACCTGAGCATGGAAGTGCCACAGAAGAGCATCTTAAACATGTTGGCTTTACGCTTTAGGATGGAAGCTTAAATAGCACAAGGTACTTTGGCATTCAAAAGCCTAGCATACCTCTACAGACAGAAGCACCATTGAAAATGCAATTCGGTACAATACAGAAATGAATGTGAGGGACTTGCACACCATTTACTGGAGAAAGTTTTATTTTTTGTTTATTTAATATTATTTTAAAGAGACAAAAAAATCTCAATAAAAGTGATATAGAATTTCAAAACAAGATGATAGGAAATTAACAGTAATTACTATATTGCATATTGTTATCTCCAAAGTAGTGCCTCAGATTGACAGGTATAGGAATGCTAAATTGATGAAACAATATCAGCAATAATTGGCCCTTTGAAAGAACTAGTAGACATTAGTAGAATACTCATCATAGCTTTTATTTTTTCTTTTTTTGGGCAGAACTAGAGATCAAACTCAGGCCCTTGTCTTGCCAGGGAAGTGCTTATTCCACTGAGCCATCTCCCTGTTCCCATAGTAGCTATCTTGTGTGTGTGTGTGTGTGTGTGTGTGTATATTTTTTTTTTCTCCTTCATTCCTTTCTCTTTCTCCCCTTCCTAGTTATTCTTTTCTTTCGAGTGGAGGGATTTTTTTTTTAAACATTGGTCGCTTTATAAAATATTTCTATTTATTTTTACCCTGTATTGGAGAAATAGGCTGCAATTGTATGTAAAATTATGACAAATAAAAGATACTTTCTTATTTAATGTAGTAAGTTAATTGTGTCCACCCTCCAAAAAAATCCATGTTTATCCAGAACCTCAGACTGTGGCCTTATTTGAAAAGGGGGTCCTCGAAGATGTAATTGCAGTCATGTACTACAGGAATCTCACTCCAGAACAGACTGCATATGCAAAGGTGGGCCCATTAAATAATGCCACTTAGCAATGCATTCTGGGAAAGTAGCAGCACCAGATTCAAGATGGCGGCCAGCAGGAGGCGATGAGGGAGCTTGAAGAGATCTGCAAATGTGGAATGAAAAACTTCCGTAAGTTGATCTAGGTTGACGAAGCTAATTTATTGACTTGGCAAGGGCTTATTGCTCATAAATTATGCCACTTAGTGACGTCTTAGCCCCTTTAGTTTATGGGAATACACTCTAGGTATTTACTTAATGATTATGTCACTTAGACACTTCTCAGAATGTGTCCTGTAGTACACAGGTACAACTCAGACACAAGGGAAATCAGCCCCTATATGGAGCGGGCACGTGCAGACAGAGAGGGGGACTCATGTGGTTGCTGTCTTACTGCACATTAGATTATTACACAGATGATGAGCTACTTGGGGCTGCTCGTTTAGGTTACAGGTTCCTGAAGAAACTCCCATGCTGTGTTTGTCTTTGAAATTTCAGTACCTTGTAGTACGTCGATGGACTAGTTGCCTTGGATATGTTTAATGATTTGATAGTGCTTGGTACTTTGCAAAAAGTAAGGAGATCTTAAAAAAATATTTATTTATTTATTTATGTATGTGATACAGGGTTCAACTATGCAGTTCAGACTATTAAGGATCCTCCTGTCTCAGCCTCCCCAGCATGTACACTTCCACACCTGCTTTCTAGGCTGGCACAGCCTGCAGGACTGGGGATGGAGCTCACGTAAGTCCTTACATTGCCAGGCAGCTGCTTAGACTGCCAAGCTATCTCTCCAGCCTCCAAAGAAGTAAAGAGTTCTTTTTTAAATTTTGTATTCATTTTAATGAGAAAAAAAAGAGAAAATAGCAATAAAACAGTTTCAAAACAGGTTAATTGGACAGTTACAATAATTAATACATTGCAAATTGTCATTGTAATTATTCGGAAGACAAGATATAGACATGATATCTTGTCTAAACAGTATTAGTACAAAACTTTCTTCTCAATGAACTAAGATAAAGTAGCTGTGTATCTGTCCTAACTATCTTTATATATATATATATATATATATATATATATTTTTTTTTTTTTTTTTTTTTTTTACTACAAAATGGTCCTTTATTTATATCCTCCTTTTTTGTTTTGTTTTGCTAGAGATGGGTATTCCAATGCTGTTAGAAAAGCTATATTTGCAGAAGTCTTTAAAGGACTTGTTCATACTGGATGCCAGTCCAAATATTGCAGGTGTGTGGATTCAGCAAAACAACCCAATATAGTACATTAGTCTATAATACTAGTGAGTTACCACCACAATTGGCAATTGTCCAAACTCACTGACTTGAGCCTTTTACAGCTCAGCATATTAATATAGCTTTACTTTTTATACCTCATGGAATGTCAGCCATCAGGATGAGTCATGGCCATTGCTTGACCAGTTTGCTCTCTGTGAAAGCCTGAGAGAATATTTTCTCTTTAGGTGACTGTCCTTAGGCACACTATGCATTGTCAGTCACTTCCCTCTGTGTCCCCATAATCTTCTTGATCAGAAAATTTGGGACACCACTGAGTTACAGGATGTCACAGCACAGGTTCTCCTATGTCCTGAGTCCTCACTGACCTTGAAGGGCTAGAGTCAAAATATCTAGCTGTGTAATTTTTGGTCTGCAAGCTTTATTTGTTAAACATCCAGAAGAGAAGCTTACTGATATTATTATCCTATAACAGAGGCAGTTAAGCTTAATACCATTATCTGTCTTAATATCACCTACCTTAGACATAAAATGAAAGTGCTGTTTTCCAACAACCATGGCTGTTCTAAAATTTAAATCCCTATAGAATGTTAGAAAACAATTACACATTTTACAAGAGCTCTTAAAAGCCTGTGTAGTTTTGTGTTCCCAAAGGTTAGATTTATTAAACTTGTCTAAGTGTGGCATGTTGGAAACAGTTTTGTAGAAGAGAAGAAAAAGATCATTTGTTTTAGGAGAAATCAAACTGGGAAGAAGGGGAAGGTCAGCTCCAAACTGCCCACAGGCCAGCCTGGCATTTAATACCAGCAGCCACATTCCCCGGATGAGGTCATTGCAACCACGCTCTGCTCCCTAGAAGTGAGCCACTGCTCAGTTCTCAGTCCCGAGGGGGGGCAGGGGGCACAGAGACCGGAAGGACAGGCTGTGGGAAGAACAGAAGGGAGCGGCAGCACCAGTGCTGCCCTGTTTGGCACTGCAGGACGAATGACCTGTAAGGAACTGCTGAATTATTGCAGCTTGTGCAGGAGAGCCCTGTGTAAGAGTGTGGGTGACGCTGGCCACGGGCAGGCAACAGCTCAATGACTGCCAGCCTGCCCTCTGCATAGTTCCTGTGCTGTAAAAGCTGTTCAGAAAAGTGTATCTTTGCAGGAAATTTCTAGGATTAAGTGAAGGCTAAGTAACTCTGCCCTTTAGAGAAACTCTGCAGGACAAGCAGAGTACAAACTGGGAAAGCGGAACTGAGCATTATTGATCATAAAGGAAACAATGTTTTATGGACAATTTACTATGTATCATACCAACTACTGAAAGTATAACATTATTTAATGGTGAAAAATTTGTGGGGCAGGTATGATATATATAGAGAGGTCAATTTGTGCCTGAGGCAGGAGATTAGGGTGTGGCTGGCCAGCGGGCAGGTGGGTGTGACCTATCCAGTCACAGAAATCCAAAACACTGGCACAGAGAAAGAGTTCCCGCGGGCCGCACCTGGGACTGGTCAGAAGCTGTTTATCCTGGGCTCTGCTGCAAGATCAAGCAGGTTTTTTTTACTGGACAGTTAGATATGACATCAGCCTAGGAATGGGAGGCCATAAAACACAGTGGCCCCTGAGTGCTTTCTCATTGAGTGGCCCATTCTCACCCTGCAGAGTGTACTTCGTTTTACTGCTTTAATTGGTCTGTATTTCCTCTGCAGAGCACGTTTCTTTTCCTACTTTCAATAAATGTAAAACCTTGATGCATTCCATCCTTTGTTTAGGACCACAAGAACCTGGGGGGAATCTCTGGAAGGATCCCCAGCACCTAGAACCTCACTAACAGTACCACCGTGATTAGGCAGAACCAAGGTTCCAGGATGCAGGTTTTAGGCTGCCCAGCAGTTGACTTCTTTTCACAGACAAAATCCAGCACATGTGGCCTAAATCCATTAGCATACACTGGACATCTGAGATTTGAACTGCTGAAGAAAACCTTGGCAGGGGAGTCCCTGTGTCTTCACATCAGCAGAACATTAGAGGTCATACTCACTTTTCTATCCTTGCTTCTTTGGCAATAGGGAAATCACGCTGTTCATGTTGAGAGAGTGCAATTATCCTCATCCTGACTGATCTACTGGAAGTTAAAGATAGTTTTGTTTGTCCACCGGACCATAGGCAAAAGTGCTCCTTGAGGGACAGGTGCTTCCAGCTTATTTCATTTTTATTAATTTTATTGAGAAACAAATAACAATGTGACAGTTTCAAAGCCGGTTAGTAGGACAGTTTCAATAATTAATACATTACATATTGTTGTCTTCATAGTGGTTATTCATACTACAAGATGCAGACATGACATCCTGTCCAAACTATTAGCACAAATCTTTCTTCTCATTGAATTAAGAGAATATAGCTGTATATCTATCCTATTTTGTATATACAGATACAAAATGGTCCTTCATTTATCTCCCCTTTTTTGTTTAGTTTTGTCACAGATGGGTGTTCTATTGCCATTTAAATATTGTAGGTACGTGAATTTAGCAAAATAATCCAATGTAGTCCAGTAGTCCATAATAGTAGTGGGTTTTCTGTATGATTGGCAATGTCAGAAGTTGTTGACCTGAGCCTTTTATAGCTAGCTTTACTTCTTCTACCTCATTTTTATACTTTTCTGCTGGATGGTTAAGACCATAAAGCAAGACCTATGTAATAAGACATGAAACTTTTGTATCTGACAAGGTCAGTTCTGGCTTATTTTAAAAGGGCCACTTAACCAGGATATAATTTTTAATTTTAAAATTAAAGTTTTAACCAATGATTGAAATGTGCATTGCCCTGCCTTTTTACTTCCTATTTCAGCTGTGAAGTAAGCAGTATTATGAACTAAGGAGATATGTGAGGTGAATAGGCAAACACTTCTATTTCTGAGTTTTGAGCTTTTATATCAGATTTTAAGCCTATTTGCAGGACTGACTTTGTATGTAGAGGTGGAGAAGGCTGCTATGATTTGACGGTTCCTATTTAAGCCATTTTTATTTTTACCTCCACACTGTCCACTGCCACAGACAGGTGGATGAACTATGGAGGGAAGAAGTGTAAATGTTTGGGTGCAAACATAGACAGAGGTGTGGAAGATCTGAAGTCCCACCACACTGGCTTCCTCCTGGAATTTCTAGCTATACTCTTTGAAAACTGAGCTATACTAGAGATATGGTTATCCTGGGGGCAGTAAGCAATCCCCACTTCTGTACTGAACCAGTAGATGTTGACCCTGACAAAAGTTTTTACAGAACAGTTGGCTTGTGGAGAAAGAATAGCTTTTGAGTGCCTGTCACATGCTTGGTTTGTTAGGTGTTCTGTATACTTCAGGTCATTTAAAAATCCTATCATTCCTGCCACAGAAGGAAGCCAACAACGAGTGGTTGCAATGGAGTCTCAGAGAGTCGTGTGACCAGTTCACGGCCCTCCTCCACTGCTCTGGCTACCCGTGAGATCTGTTATGACTTTTTCCAGGCTGTGTGCTTCTTTCCTTCAAGGTGGACCGGGGACCCTGCTCTGCGCAGGGCCTGATCCTAATTGGAAAAGCCCAGTAGAATCTAACAGTCAGTCTGTAGAAATCGCGCACAATTCACTGAGTCACCATTGTAATTGTTACCTTAGTGGTGAAGATCTCAATGGTGAGATTTAGTCTCTTCTCTCCAAAAGCTCATAGCTTAGTGTGTGTGTGTGTGTGTGTGTGTGTGTGTGTGTGTGTGTGTGTTCGAAGGGCCCAGGGGAGATGACTCAGTGGAATAAAAGCTTCCCTGGCAGGTGCAAGGGCCTGAGTTCAAGCCTCATGTGAAAAAGTACAACAAAACATTATAGTAAAAAGAACAAAGGGCCTACACAGGAAACACTCTTTTGGGAAAAATCTCGTGGAAGTGCCACAGTAGAGAATCCTTGTGGGCCAAGATTTCTGTAAAATGATTACTACCTCTCACTGCTCCATACATAATACGTGGTCCTCCCAGCATCTAGAGAGACGCCTGCACAACCGGAACTGTGGAGGGGACCTCTAAGCTCTGTACCAAGGGACTCTGGAGCAGCTCTTCCATCCATGTCAAAACGTGCTGACATTGCAGCCCTTCCTCTTGCTGCTCTGCCTATTTCTGAGCCATTGGTCCAGGGAAAGGCTAATTCTCCATAATTGTGCTCCTGTAGTTATGTGTGAGTCACCCCATTTTCCATTTCACTGTACAAGCTAGGGCTTACCCTCATTAGCACTGATTGCTGTTCGAGCCTTTCAACCAACTCCCAGTAACCTGAGACAGCAGTTGCTGTGAGGCACAGCTGGAAAGAAACATCCTCTAGGTCTCCATCACTATCTGCAGCTGGAGGAAAGGAGATTACATCAAGGAGTTCCTTTAGTGTTGTCAAAAGTTCTTCTGTTCCATGCTTTAAAGATTCGTAGAAACACTGAACAACCATGATGAGCACCCGAGGGCCTGACTGCAAAAAGGGCTAACAAGGGTGTGTATGTATATGTGTGCTTATGCACATGCATGTGTTAAAATGTGAATACCCCAGGGTGTAGCCGTGCGTGCACACGTCTGCGTTGTGGATCTGAGTGCCTGTGACTACGCCTGTGTACATATGTTAATGTGACCGTGGAGATGCACGTGTGGCCAGACAAACGCTCCAGGTCAGCGCTGTTTCCCTGTGGGCTCAGGGCTGCAGCACAGCGACCCGGGCGGGAAGGGCGCTCCGACCCCAGGCTGCGGCGGAAAGTTTGCAGCTCCGTGAGGACGCCGCGCAGAGCTCCTCGGTGACCCGCGGGCGCGGCGGGGCCTCTCCCGCGGGAGGGCAGGGCCGGCCGGGCGGCGGAGGCGACGGCGGAGGGCGGGCGCGCAGGCCGGGCTGCTGCGGAGCCGCGCAGCCAGCGGGAGGGAGCGCGGTCCCTGCGCGGCGCCGTCGCCCTCGCTCCCGCGTCCGGCCGCGCGGCGCGACTCTGCCTCTGCCTCCGCTTCACCCTCCGTCTCGGCCCCTGCGGCGCCCGGCGTAGGCGGCGGCCGTGCGGGCCGCGCCGGTATTTATAGCTCGGCGGCGGCAGCTGCAGCGACGCCGCCCGCCCGAGTCGCCGCGCTTCTCTGTGAGGCCGCCGCGCGCCCGGCCGCCCGAGCGAGTCCCCGAGCGGTGGCCGCCGCGCCCCCTGGTGAGTCCGCGCCCC
>PVKA01010251.1:0-40955 GCA_004027165.1 Ctenomys sociabilis
CGTGCAGCAGAAGCCTCACACTGGAGCTTGGATGGTGAGAGATGGTGCGCGTGCAGCAGAAGCCTCACACTGGAGCTTGGTCTTCCCTGAGCTGTGACTGGCTGCTCAGCTCCCAGGCAGCTGTGTGTTCAGAAGGCGAGCACCTGGGACACGGCATGCACAGTGCAGCTTGGCAGGTCACACTCTAGTGCGTTTGTGACTTGTGATATTTTCAGTCCATGGCGGGTGCATCGAAGTGTAACCCCCTCATGAACCAGGAGCACTGGCATTCTCCTGTGATTCAAAGAGGGAAGGTTGAGTTTTCAGGGGGTAGAGTGGGAGTGTACCTTTGAACATTCCACTGTTTCCTTTGCTGTCAGCAAAGGAGGTCTTGGCCTAGGTGTGGTGATGGGTAGCTGAAGTTACTTACATGTGTGCTCTTTGTCAGTCTGTTGACTAGATACCTGCTGAGTAGATACTGGATACTGTGCAGGAAATTGAGATTCTGGCCGCTGTTCTCTCTTTTCCATACCTACTGGCAGTGTTAGAATTTGCATGGTATTTTTTGTAGAGGTTTCTAGAGAAACACCCAGTAGAGGATAATTACATATAAGGAACTGGCTTACAGGAGTTTGAAGGCTGAAAAAGTACTCATGTGGGGTGAGATGGTAAGGTTTGGGCCTGGATTTGCTCATGATGTGGTTCCAGTCTGAAGCCCAGCAGGCTCAGTGTCCAGGGAGAGCCTGTGTTTCAGTTTAAGATTGCAAGAAATCTCCAGGGTCTGAGGCCCTCTGCCAGCATGCAGGAAGCGCTCTGGTCAGTCCCTTAGTCTGCTCCACCCATAGCTAAAGGAGGACTGCACACAGCATGCAGGGAAGGCAGTCTGGAGGCCAGGGCAGCAGCCCAGTGTCTGGTTTGGCTCGCACAGCCATCCAGAGCGTTTGCTCAGGTTGCTGGGCTGCATGGTCCCGTCAAGCTGACACGGAAGGTCAGTCACAGCTTGCATTTGATATTGTTCAGGAGTTCCATAGCACACAGATAAAACTAAGATGATTTTATTCTGAAAAAAGAAATCCAAAATTGCTATTTTTTTGTTCATATAGTCCTCAAAAATACTCTGTAATACTTTCATGAGTTGCTGTATTCCCTGGCAAAATTGGACTGAATCATGCAGTATACATAAAGTAATAATCATGCTACCTAACAATAAAAGTAGAAGCTGGGCATGGTGGTGCTCACCTATAATCGCAAATACCTGTAGTCCAGGTAGCGATATCACAAGTTTGAGACCAGCCTAAGCACCTTAATTTTGAACCAGTCTGCCCTGTTTGGGGAACCATAGAAAGGAACAAATTGACATGGGAATCAGTATACTTGCAGACAGTATTTCTGGTTAGAATGTGTCTTACTCTAGAGCAAGGGCCTTAGGGGTCCGGTCTGACTTGTCACTGCTACATAAAATTTTTATTGGTACACAGGCACATGTCTGTCATCTATGACTGACTTACCTTTCGTCTGCAGAGTTGGGTGGTTGAGAAGATTGAATGCCCTGCAAAACTGAAATTTATTTACTCTCTAACCCTTCACATTAGGGATTTGTCACTTTTAACCCTGCCGTTAGCCATTTCTTATGGCAGTAATTAGATAACACTAATTACTGAAGATTTCCTGTTTTCATAGCAGATTTCATAGAATTAGTGTGTACCGTGGGCTGATTTTTTTTCTATCACTAGAATAAGGTTGAAAGAGATGAGAGATGAGAGAGGGAAAGAAGGAAGAGGAGGAGGAGGGGAAGAAGAAAGAAAGAAGAGAGAGATAGAGAGGAGATGGAGAAAGAGACTGTTCTTTTGATCTACAAATAGTTATGGTTTCTTTGGCCAAAATTTGTCACTAAGTGAGATGGAGATATACTGTAGGTTAAAGTGTAGTGTTATGCTTTATATTGTTCAAAATAGTTACATTATATGAAAACAAGTTTTTTATGCAGCTTTTCTAAAAATTGGTACTAAGAATTTATTATTGAATTTTTGTACTTGATCTATAGCTGATTCCTGATCTCAGAATCAAATGTTCCTGTAGCCTAAAAATCAGTGCACATAATTTTCGGCATTTCCCCCATAAGTGATAGAATGTGTAGTAGAAATCAGTGATGGTGTAAATGTTTATATCACGTGTTTTCTCCTTTGATAAAACTTAGTAGTTAGGGTTAGTGTTTAGGTGTAGAGTTCCCTGAGCCCACCCCCATGTATGTAAATGTATAACTTCCCCAGCCATTATGTATTTAATGTATGACGTCTTCTCCAGTAGACATATTTAATATGTTGTATTAAATATGCAGCTCTGTAAAATCCTTCTCTCACATATTATGTGTTTTGGAGTCCTTCAAGGTTGAAAAAAAGAAGTTGGTGAAATTATTTTTAGCACATCTTTTAAGGAGTACTGTTTTCGTGTTCACATGTTTGTGTGTTTGTACTTACTTGGCATTTTATGGGATAAATTCCTGATAGGTCTCATCCTAGTTAGGATGCAGATGCCTGATCCTAGGCTGCCTTTTAGAAAGGTGCGTATTAACATCATCTCACCTTATTGATAGTCCTTCAAATATTTGTCAACATGGTGATTTTAAAAATCCCATGATAAACCCCTATAGAAAATTGGAATAATCTTTACCCCAATCTGATAAAAGCCATCTATGACAAACCAATAGCCAGTATCATACTAAATGGACAAAAACTGAAAGCCTTCACTATGAAATCAGGAGCAAGACAAAGATGTCCACTGTCACCACTCCTATTCACTATAGTTCTGGAATCATTAGCCAGAGAAATCAAACAAGAGAGACAGTAGAAGCAATAATGATTAGAAAGGAATAAGTTAAATTATCATTATTCGCAGATGGCATGACACTTCATGTAGAAGATTCCAAAAATGCCACCAAGAAACTTGTTAGATTTAATAACCAAATTCAGTAGTGTAGCTGAATACAAAATCAACACTCGGAAATCAATAGCATTCCTGTACAAAAAGGACAAACATACCAAGAGAGAAGTTAGGGAAACCACACCTTTCACAATAACATCCAAAAAATTAAGTACTTAGGAATCAGTCTAACAAAGGAAGTAAAAGATCTATACAGTGAAAATTACAGTATTCTGAAAAAAGAGATTGAAGAAGATTTCAGGAAATGGAAAGGTATTCCTTGCTTCTGGATAGGAAGAGCCATCATTGTGAAAATGGCCATGCTCTTAAAATTGTTATATGAATTGAATATCATCCCAATTAAACTGCCATTAGTATACTTCATAGATCTACGGAATACGTTCCTAAAATTCACCTGGAACTAGAAGAGACCCAGAATAGCAAAAGCAACCGTGGGCAACAAAAGAAAGGCAGGAGGCATCACAACCCCTCACTTGAAATTATGCTACAAAGCTGCTGTGATAAAATCAGCTTGGTACCCACACTAAAACAGATCTGAGGACCAGTGGAACCGACCACAAGGTTCAGAGACACTACAGACACACTCGGCCGCCTTAATCCTGACAAAGGGGCAAGCATTTTCAGTGAAAGAAAGATAGTCTCTTTAATAAACGGTGCTGGAAAAACTGACTTTCCACAGCCAAAGGCTAAAATTAGACTCTTGTTTATTACCATGCAAAATGGATCAAAGATTTAAATAGTCAGTCAGAAACCCTAAATGCACGGAAGGGGAAAGTAGGTAGAAATCTTGAAGACATAGGGGTAAACAGTTCATGAACAAAATCCAAACTGCACCAGAAATACTTCAAAGATCAACAACCATGATCTCATCTTATTGAGAAGTTTTATACTTTTTTCAAAAGACATCACCAATAGAATAAAAAGAAATCCTATGAATTGGGGAAAAAAAATTAGCTGCCTGTTCCCTCAGACAAGGGACTTCTGCCTGGAACATATAAAGAATTAAAAAAAAAAAAAATCTGGCCCTCAAAATTCAAAGATCCAATCCAAAAATAGGCATCTGAGGTGAATATATGCTTGTCAGATGAAATACAAAAATAAAATAAATAAATATATGAAAAAATGTTCAACACCATTGGTCACTTGAGAAGTGCAAATTAAAACAGCACTGAGACTCCGTCTCACTCCAGAAAGGATGGCGGTCATCAAAAAAACAAACCAAACCAAACAAAAAAACCAATAACAAATGCTGGAGGGGCTGTGGGGGAAAAGGAACCCTTCTCCACTGTTGGTGGGGTACAGACTGGTCCAGATACTATGGAGATCTGTAGAGAGTATTCAGAAATTAGGGTTTGAGATCCCTTTCCCTGGGTATTTTCCAGAAGAACTGAAATCATCCCACAGGACATATGTCCGTACATGTTCATAGCGGCGCAATCTGCCATAATGCCCATCAGCTGAGGAATGGATAAAAAAGATGTAATATTTTTATACAATGGAGTATTATTCAGCTATTAAAAGTAAACTCAACGCTTTTACAGGTAAATGGATACAACTAGAGACTGTACTCATAAATGAAATAAATTAGACCTGCATGTGTAAACATTGTAATGTCTCCCTAGTGTTAAGAATCTGAACAAATAAAGGCTGAAAGTTACAGTAGATTCTGTGAGAGGGAAGAAACTGCTCAAAGGGAAGGAACAACTAGGACGAGTGAAGGAAAAAGATGTGCATATATACAGGATAGCTGAGATAATTGTACTGATTTCTACTGGCGTATTGAAAGGAACAGGTAATGTTTGCATTTTTTTTTCTTTTTTAAAAACCAAGTTTGCATGCTTGTATCTGGTAACCTGAAGAGCTACTTTGATGACAATATGCAATATAACAATCATTGTTAAATTTCTATCATCTTGTTTAGTGAAATTCTGTGTTGCTTCTGATCTTTTTTTTTTTTTTTTTTTTTTTGGTGGACCCGGGGATTGAACTCAGGCCCTTGCACTTGCCAGGGAAGCGCTTATTCCACTGAACCATCTCCCCAGCCCCTGCTTCTGATTTTTAAAGTTAAAAAATAAAATAATTTAAAGTGATGAATAAAACAAAGTCAAATACAAGGTAGGAATGGACACTATATATGAAATAAACCTGGAGAGGGGATGGAAGCATAAGGTGGCCAACGAAGAGTCAGAGTAATTCAAAGACAGACGGAGCTAAGAGTGGGGAATTGCTGTGTTGTTACGTTTTTAGAAAAGATATAGAAATAAAGGATCTATTGTGGAGTAGAAATTTTAAATGTCTATGTTATAGTAGAACATTTCATTATTTTTTGTGTAATAGGCACATTTACTTTTCTATTGACACTAGGGATTGAACTTGGAACTTTGCACTAAACTAAGGCCCGAATCCTGAAAAACAATTTTCTTTTCCAAAATTAAAAGATAGGGACTCACTAAAAGTGCTTGGGCTGGTCTCAAACTTGTGGTCCTCTACCTAGATTATGAGTATTAGAAGTTGTAGGTGTGCACTACTGTTTGTAGCTTTCGCTTTTGTTGTCAGGTAGTGTGCCTCAGTTCCACTTTCCAGATCTGCGGCACACAGCTGCTGCCTGTATATGGAGTTGTGGATACACACCTACCATGTACCCCAGAGCAGCATTTTAGCATGGGAAGATAAATTAGTATTTTAAATAAGACAATAGCACATTTAAAATTTCAATACCCAGAAGCCAAAAGCAGAGTTGTTTAGCCAGAGGAAGCTGCAAACTCAGTACCAAATCGATGCTGTGTGCTGTGTAGAGTTTATCTGACTGGCGTAGACCTCGTCAGTTAGTTCTGTGTGGGAGTGTCCCTCTTGTATCCTAGGTGAGCTTTTCCCTCTTCGTAGACATTGTTTGTGTGCTAACGGTGCACATGTTCCTTGCAGGCTCAGACTGCTCACCAGCGTGGTCACCCAGTAATGAGCCCCCGTGGCTGGCCACCACCGTGCCGTCCAGCCAGCGAAGCACACCAGTCAGGAGGCACAGCATAGCATCTGACAGCGGGGACACCGGCATCGGAACCTCCTGTTCCGACAGTGTGGAAGGTGAGCCGCCGCTCCTGTGTGAGGTCCAGCGCTTCACTGAGGGTACCCAAGGCCAGTGCTGGATCCTTTCAAGCTGGAGGTGACAGTGCTGGGATGTTTACAGTATTCAGTGTTGCTACATTTTCACTTCATTTTCCTAATGAAACGTTTTATTCATAATATTAATAGATAACTATAGATTCACATGCCTTTTTTAGAATCACAGAGAGGGATTCTGTGTACTCTACCTGTCCCCCTTACCTGTCTAGATGAGGTTAGTGCCCAGTAGGGGCTGCCCTGGTGGCCAAGCTGCAGAGACCCCTTTGCCTCAGTGCTCCCAGTCCTACGCTCCCCTCCCCCTTGACCTCTGGGAAGCAGCAGCCCTCTCCGCTCTGTGCCTATGTCTGTCTCTAGAGTGTGGTCTGAGTGGGATGTAGGGATGTATGACTGGCTGCGGGAGACTTGGTGCACATGTGAGGAGCGGTCTGTCCTTTCCTTGGTGAACGTGCTCAGCCCTGGAGGTCCTGGGACACCCGGTGGGGTTGGATGTCCAGGGAACCACCGCCAGGCTGTGGGGTAGAAGCTGCTTGGCTGTTTTGGGAGAAACACCACACTGTTTTCTGGAGTGCTGCCACTTCTGTCAGTACTGCGTGTGTAAGTGATGTTTTAGAAATCTTACCCTTTCTGATAGGAATACGGTAATGGCTCCTTGTCATGAGATCTCATTTTTAAAAGATAATTATTTTTTAGGGCAGCAGCAAACTGGAGCTGTGGGGCATGCTGCATATTCTGCTTCTGCACATGCCTGGCGTCCTCTGAGGTCAGCATCTCCGTAAGGAGGAGGCGGAGCAGTTGTCAGCTAGCCCTGTGGCGCCGTCAGCCAGTGTCACTCTGCAGTTTCCCTACCTCCAGAGCGCTTACCTCTCCCTGTCCCTTCTTCCGCCCTGTAGGCCCTTGCAACCACTGCTGTTATTTTTAACCACCTCTACAGTATTTGTCTTTTTCCAGATGTCATGTATGTAGTTCGAATCATATTTTATGTTTTTTTCAGATTGGTTTCATCCCCTGAGTGGTATGCAGTTATGTTTTCACCATGTCTTTTCAGGGTGCTCCGCATTCTGAATGTGCAATAGTTTGTCCGCTTTACGTAGTGAAGGATGTCTGGCTGCTCTCTGTTTTGGCAGTTGTGAGTAAAGTATCAGTAGATACTTCCACGCACATTTCATGCCTACATGCATTTTTAGCTCTGTTGGGTCAGTACCCAAGCACAGTTGCTGGGTTGGTATGAACAGGGTAGGTTTAGTTTTGTAGAAACTTCTGAACTATCATCAGAGTGGCTGTACCCTTGTGTCCCACCAGCTGTGAGCCAAAGCCCAAGCTCCACATCCTAGCCTGCATGGGATGGTCTCAGCAGTCTGTAAGGTTTGCCGTTCACTTGGCATTTCCTTGGTTCCATGGGTTATGGTCCTTTTGCTGTCCATGTGTCCTCAGTGGCAAGGCATTATGAGTTAAGGGCTTTGGTTCATTTTAAGTAGGTTGTATATTACTGCATTTCAAGAGTTTTTTGTACATTGTACATAACAATCCTTCATTCAATGCTTTTTTCTTTTGCATTTTACCCTAATCACTGTCTTTGTATAGTGTCATATGATCTTTTGCAGAGCAAGTCTTTCACTTTAATGAAGTCCAGTTTCTCCACTGTGCTTGTCATTGATCATGTTGTTGTGTCACATCTGAGTGTCACTGCTACAGGGCCGTCTGGGCGTCTGCCTGATGTCTGTCTAGAGTCTCGCAGGCAGTTGCTTTCACTTAGGTCCGTCCGTGTCCATCTTTTTGCTGAAGGTACAATATCTGCTACCTTTGGTTGTTGTCCCACAGCTTTTGGGTATTGTTTTACATTTTTATCCGTCTTTTTACCCATTGTTTTAAATTTTCGACATTTCTGTTGACGTACTCTGCAGTTCAGTCTTTCCGTAGCTGCTGTTGGCCTTCTGTGACAGCTGACCCTGAGTGTGTGGTGGGGAGAGGCTGAAAACCCTTGGGAGTGGTAAGGTGAGCGCGGGGCATGGCAGAGGCAGAGCAGTAGGAAGCTTTCTCATGACGTTGTTCCTGGCCTTTGGTCATGTATTCATACACGTACAGATTTTAAAAATAAAACTGATTATCTCATATATGTTTTATGATTTTTCCCTTTATTGACTTCTATATATTGGATTTCCTTTAAAAATTGTCATTTCTTGTTGAGCATAGTGGCACACTGCTGAAATCCCAGTTCCTGGGAGGTAGAGGCAGCTGAAGAGCCAGCCTAGACTATATAGAGAATTCAAGGCGAGTCTGGACTATGTAGTAATACCTTGCCAACAAATCAGAACTTATAGGGTGGTTTGATAGCCTTTCTACACCACCTTGGGCTCCTGGAATTGGTTCATTCTCCAGGGACCTAGCCTTAGAAATAAGCCTAAGACTGGCTTTGGTTGCCATGGGTGTTTCAGAGTAAAGCAAGCTTCCATATATGTTTATTTTATTTTTTTCTTTCTTGTGTTGGAAGGAAAATGCAGTTGAATATAAAGGCTTCCTGCAGCTCTACAGTGTAAGCTAAACATCAAATGAGAGATGAAGACAGAAGCTTAGAGTTTCTACTCTACCACTTGGCAAGAAAACTCCACATAGACATATGTTTACATATTTATACTGCATTTCTCTAGCAGTTATTTCAACCTAAATACTTGGTAAACACATGTTTATGTAGAAATAGGCTAGAGAGAGCAGCATTTCAGAGCAATAAGAAGTGAGAGGCTTAATCTTGGTTATCAACTTGATGGGCAGGGGAGATGCCAGTACGTGTACTTGGGGTGTGTCCTTGGACTGTGCTTTTCCCAACCTTTTCTCTTGAGCACTTCCTCCACTGTCTTACTTCCTGGCTGCACAAGGTGAGCAGTGCCCTCCACAGCACCTCTTTGCTGTGCTGTTTCATTTTGCCTTGGAGCCAGTGGTGGTGAACAGAACCTCCGAGCCATGGGTCTCCCGTGAATGGTGGGTGTCGGCCGTCCTGTTCAGAATGCAAAGCCGACTACTGATACAGAAATGAGAACTGAAAATGGCCTCCCTACCCACTCCAGACTGGGCTCTCAGCTTGGGGACTGAGACGCCGCCTTTCATGATGGCAAATAAAAGAACTCACAATCTCTCCCCGAGAAGATGACTAGATTGGTATTGTTTTCATGGTCCCTAGAAATTCTTTGAATCTGCTGTATATTATTGATCACTCACCTTTTCTATTGCTATTTAGAAAAGTACCATTTTCTTTAAGTCTTGGAATTAATTGGAACTAATCTACTTGTCTTAGCAGTAGGAAATATCACTGCTTTTCTCACTGAATAATTCACCAAGTGTTGAATACAAGTTTCTGTAATTGTAGGGACAGAGAGCATGATTTTAACTCTTTACTTGAATTGGGTTGATGTGAAGATGTTAAATTTTTTAACTTCCATTTTTTTCTGTCTGTTATCTCTAAGCTGAGCTTTGGCTTCTTTCCCTGCCTGTATTTTAATGTGTGAAACAGAGAGTGCTTTTACTGATGTTAGGTTACAGTGTGGAGTAGTCTAATAAATGAAGAATGCACTGAGGGCCAGCGTACCGCTCAGTGGTAGAGTCCGAGTCCTTACCTAGAGTGCATGAGGCTACCGTTCAGTCTGGTACTACAAGGAAAAAAAAGAAGAAAGAAGCGAGCTTAAGGCATTCTTGTGGTCATAGCAGATAGTGTAGGAGAACACCATATGGATAAAGCAGCGTCAGAATTTGAAGACAAGTGCACACAGAGCAGAGGTGGGAGGGAAGGGTAAGGAGTTGTGATTAACAATAAAATAGGGTGCTGGACTCTGAACATAGACCCTAAAAAGACTTGAGACTTACGTGGACAGTGGGCCAGGATTGTGGTTTGTGTGAGGGCTGTTGATTACATTTATTGTCTGTAGATGTGAAGACACTGTTTCATTTATTTATTTTTTGTGGTACCCAGGATCGAATTCGTGACCTTGCACTTGCAAGGCAGGCGCTTATGCCACTGACTTATCTCCTGGCCCCAAAGATACTCTTCTTCAAAGCAATATATTAAAATGTTAACTGAATATAGGAAAGAGGTTTAGGAGGCATAGTAAAGACATTTATTTAGAAGGAAAGACTGCCATGTTTGTTGGTGTAAATAATATTTGTTTCTCATTACTGTTGTTTTCTGTGCTGCCTTTGCAGGCCTTGCATGGATTTCATAGGATGGGAGCTAGTCTACAGTATGTTCTGTTATGGTTCAGGTCTAAAATATCCCAAGTCTCCTGTGCTGAGAATGAGGCTGCTGGAAGGTGACTGGGTCACAGGAGCGCTCTGCTTATCAGTGGACAAACCCACGCATGAGTTCGTGGCTGGCTGGCTGTTAGGAGGAGGCCCAGGTTGAAGGTGCCCTGGGCTGTGACCTGGAAGGAGTGCTTTTGCTCCTGGTTCCTCTCCTCTCCTCTCCTCTGCCTTCTGGCTGCCGTGAGTTGCTTGGCTAGGTGCTTGCACTGTGTGGTTTTGCCTTGGTGCAGCCTGTGTCCATTTGGCTGCTAAACGTAAGGTCATGTCAGTGTCAGTGTCTGTGCTTTATATGGTCTGATCTTTGATAATTTTATCATTCATTAACTGTAAGTCCATGTTTCTAGCCACTTATAAAATTAAATCTATGCTTGTTAGATTTCAAACTCTAAAAACCTGAAAGTACTGATTTCTTTGTATCACAAACTGTAGCCAAGAATTGCCATGGCATATAATTATGTTAATTTTAAGTAGTATGCATGAAATTTGTTTAGGTGTTAGCAGATATAATTTGAGTTTGTTTTAGAGTATATCTATACAATACCTGAGCTGCCTTCAGCTCAATTTATCATTTGACAATGAGGAAAAGTGGACACTTTATTTACTTGACAATGAGGAAAGTGGACACTTCTTTCAGAGGCTGGTGCCAGAAGGGCTGTGTTATTTTGGCTTGGATTTATTACAGCAGTTTTTAGGTGCAATGGGTGAATTCAGTTGAATTGAGTCTGTTGTGGTCCTGCATAAGTTTTAGGGTTGTTCTCTCTGTGAGGAATGCTGTTTGTGTTTTAAATGGGATTGTGTAATATCTGTACACAGCTTTGCAAGCATGGCCATTTTGACTGTATGGGATCTGCCTGTCCCGGGAGATAGCGTGCCCTTTTTCTATTGGATCACTGTTTTTAGAGTTCTGTAGGCTAAATTAATTCCTAAGTATTTAATTTTTCTTGATGCTATTGTGAATGATACTGTTTTCTAATTCCTTTCTCAATGAGTTCATTATTGGTTTATAGGAGTATATTAATTTTTATGTGTTGATTTTATATCCTGCCACATTGCTGAATTTGGTTATTAATTCCAGGAGTCTTTGTGGGATGTTTTGTATCTTGTAGTATCACGTAGTCTGCAAATCATTTAACTTTTATTCTTTTTGTTCCTCTTGCCTAATCTGGCTGTCTCAAGCGCTGTACTGAACAGGAGTGATAGTGCCCATCCTTGCTCCTTGTTTTAGAGGGAAAACCTTTCAGTTTTCCCCTGTTTGATGTGGTGTTGACAATGGATTTATCATAAAATTCATATTAAGATACAGCCCTTTATCCCTTTATTCTTCAGGGTTTTTATCATGAGTGGGTATTGGATTTTGCAGAGGGCTGTATATCGTCTCTGAAAGGATGGTGAGATTTTTGTCCTGCTTATATCACACGCAGTGTGCTTCCTGGTTTGCATACTGTGGTCCTCCCTGGCATCCCTGGGGTGGGGCCTACATGGCCACGGTGGGTGATCTTTTGATAATCTGTTGCGTCTGTTTGCCAGTACCTTGAGGAATGTTTGCCCCCTACACACTGCTGGAGGAGAAAGGACCAAAGATAAATGCTTGTTTGTTTTGTTGTAAAATAGTAGTTCTGTTTCTGAGGACCAGTGGGTTCCTAATTTAAGAGGTCAGGTTTTAGTTTGGCTTATAAAACATTTTGTAGCAGAGAAACACTTATGAGTCTCCGCCAGCCCCCAGCACAATGAGGCTTTACCAAGGCTTTACCTTGTCTGCAGGGGGAGCACACTGCAGAAGCGGGTGAGAGAGCGCAGCTGCGGAGGGAGCAAGGTGGACCCTAAAAAGGGCTGCACGCAAAAACACTGTGTAAATAGAGAAAGGAGGTGTTTCTGATGGCAGCGTTTGAAACACATTTGTTTTGAACAAGGGATCTCTCCAAGCCCACCTCAGATTGTTCTTTAAATTGCCAGTAATCAGGTTGCAGATCAGAATTGCCTTTTTTTTGGGGGGGGGAATCAAACATAGCTTTTGATTGTGCTTTATATAAGCACATAAAGAAAGTTTCTTGGTTTGTTGTGAGCAGTTACTAAGAGGCAGTTGTACCGAAGTTAGCCTAAGTCTCATTTGTGAAAGGTGGGATTGTGTAACTTTGTTAAGCAGTGTTTCTGTTGTAATAGGGTTTGAAGTGACTATTTGAGATGGCTGAGAATTGTGATTGGATAAAATAGGAACTAAAATTTGTACGGAATTGCTGCTGTTGTTACTGTAGTGCCTGGAGTCCTTAGAAGGATGGGCCGTTCCCTTAGCTGTAGTGAAATGAGAACATGCTTTACTCTCATGAACGACAGAAAGAGCACAGGCGGCTGCTCACGAGGGACGCCTTCCGCGACCCAGCGCCCGGCTGGGTCGGGGCTTTCTGGTGACCATACCACCGTGCCAAAATAGGACTTCGTATTTGAGCTGTCTCCCTTATAAATGTTAACCTGAATTTAAAAACAACTAGACATGCTTGTCCTTTGAGTGGATTTTAGTGCAGTGTGATAATTTTGTATTAAATGCAGTTTTTGTTGTCTTAAGTCTCTTCATCCCTGATCTTCTTTGGTTGATCTTTTCCCTCATACCACTTCTGTCTATATCTGTACTTTAAAAATGTGGCATGATTGAGATGTACTATGCAGTTTACCCATTAGAGAGAGTAAAATTTTCAGATGACAGTCTTGGAACTGTGGGTAGGACCTCTCTTCTGGTTTTAGAATGTGTTTATTTCCCTTAGAGAAAACCCCGGGCACTCTCCACGAACCCCGTGACCCCTGCAGCCGTTTCTGCTGCCTTCTTTTCTATTTTTTGTGGGGGTGGAGGGTGGGATATAGAAGTGTTTATTAAAATTATCGCTACAAAACACAAAAATATAAAAACTAATGTGCGACTTTATAAAATCGAGAAAGCGAAACAGAATGCTCACATGTTGAGCTGCTTTCTCCACAGGGGTGCGTCGTGCCCCTCTCCCTGGGCGTGAGGCTGCCTGGCTCATCCTCCTGGGGCTGGGCAGAGCTCCTTCCAAGTCCTCAGTCATCCTGCGGTGAAAGTGCGGGTGTTCTACTTGCTGGCCCTGTGGGTGTATCCACATGCACTAGCCTGGAGGGTTTTCATTTTCTCTTGGGCCCAGCTGGGCCATGTGACCGCGGCAGCTGTCTTCTGTCCTTTAGGTGCTGCGGATCCAGGGAGTATGAAGAGCTTTCTTGCTGTAGTGTCCAGGAGAATTTTCCTGGTCACAAGTGGTATGAATGTCTTGGCGTGTGCTTTAAGCACTCTCTTTGCTCATTTTCTGTGCAGAAGGTTTATCTCAATTCTGTATCCATTTTAAATAGGGTTGTATTTTTATTGAGTTATAAGAGTTCTTTGTACAATTAGATCAAAGTCCTTAACAAATGCATAGTTTGCAAAACTTTTCTCCCATTTTGTAGATTCTCCTTTTGCTGGATAAAGTTTCATTTGCAGCAAAATTTAAAATTTGAATGAATGAAGTAGCTGTGTTTTCCTTTGTTGTTTAGGCTTTTAGTATTTAATCAACTGTTGTCTAATTACCCAAGCTTCTGGAAATTGATACCTTTCTTCTGAAAGTGGGTAGTTTGAGACACTCTTTCACCTTCTGACTCACTGGATGAGTGCTCCTGTGGTGAGGGCCCTCCCTCTGGGGCTGCCTGCCTGTCTTCTCCTTTGCTGCGGCTGCAGAGTTCTGTTCATCTGGTGCGTGGTGATCAGAGCTTTCGAGCAGGGTAGTGATGCTGATAGCTCTGCTGCCAGGCATGCAGGGCAGAGGGCAGCTATTTTGGTTCTCTTTACCCATAAATTGGATCTCATCTGATTGTTGTGTGCACTCTGTGCTATTTTTGTTACTTTAGAAGGAAAGTGAAGCACCTTCAGTGGTTCTTCAGTGAGTCCATTGGTAGTCAGGTCTTTTCGCGCTTAGCGTCATGTGTGTTTTGCCCTTGATCTGAAAGGACGGTTTCCTTGAGTTGCAGGTGCCAGGTGTTCACTCCTGGCATTCAGGGACATGGGCCCGCTGTGCCCTGGGTGCCTCGCCTTTCCTTCTGCCTTGCTTCTTCTTGTTATGGGCTGTTGTGCAGTTCCTTGATGATAAGCTTTAATCTAGTTCTGCAGCCATGTCATAGTGCAACTGTAGACTTTTTATTACAAATAATATATTCGTGCTGTCTTCTATGCCTAGCAGTTCCTGTGTTTCATACAGTCTAAAGAGAATTTTTAGCTGAATTATTTTAGAAGGATTTCTTTTGGCTGGCTTAGGATGACTTAAGGGCAGGTCTGCTAAGGCATGAGGATCTGGGGATTGAACCACAGTATCCTGTACCTGACTGCATTTGCATAAGCAGGCACTTAAACAATTGAGATAACCGGCAGGCCCCCTCTTTGAATTATTTTATATGGCTTCTTTTCTGCCAGTTTGGTTTAGAACATTTAAAAAATATTTACATAACATATAGCACATACTTTGAAATATTAATCTGTTAACAAAGGAGGGGGACGTGTGGGAGGAGTTTTTCCTACATGATATGCTGTTGCTATGGTGCTAGCAGGCATGGGGGAGAAGTGTCATAAAACATAGTTGCTGCCTTTTTGGTTAGTGTTAATATTTTTCTTTAAAAAGTAAAATATTTGTCATATTATTTCATATTGGCTAATATAATAAGTTGCTATATTTTTTCTTTTAATTTAATTTAATTTTTTTGTGGCCGGCTCAACCTGCCTTTGGGTGGGGCTGGTGTGGCATGTGGTGCCTGGGATCAAATCGTGGTCCCTGCACTTGCCTAAGCAGGTGCTTTAGTCCACTGAGCTATTCCACTGGCCCCAAGTTGCTGTGCTTTATGTTAGCATGTTTTGAAACAGAGTTATATATTTTCCTGACCTTTTCCACTATAAAAACTTAACAGTTTATTATAAGTCTAGAAGACAAGAGGGCGGTATTCCTTGTATTTAATTTTTTTTTTTTTTTTTTTTTTTTTTACTATGGAAAGGTAAAGCAAAAGAGGGAAGGAGAGCGAAAGGGAGGAAATGAGGGAATTTTTAAGAGTGAGATGAGGTTGGGATTTTATTGGGAATTCAGAAGTAGGTTATCTTAATCTGTTTCCGTATCACGTTACAGTGATGAACATCTCTGTCTGAAACTGAGCTCCTCTCCCCTGGGGAGGTGCCAAACTCTGTTTTGTTTTTTAACTCAGATTTTATTGGTACATTTTAGATTTACACAATAATCACATTTATCATAGAGAATTTGTACTTGCACATGATGACAAGCTGGATACTTTCCCTCAGACCCCTTCCACTCCCCATTTACAAAAGCCTTGTTTCCATATTTTCTTTTCTCCCCTTTAAAAAATTTTATCTTCTTTCCTTTTCCCCTCATCCCTCACTCATTTTCCTCCCCACTTGAGCATTTTCTCCTATTTCACAATGTCTAGTACACATTTTGGTTCTTGTTTACACTGTTAGTTTCTCATACCAGAGAAACAGTGCAGTATGTATTTGTGTGTCTGATTTAATTTTACTTCCGAGTATGGCCGCAAGGTGCACCCATTGACCTAGGAAAGTCTCGAGCTTGTCTTTCTTTGCTGAATAGTGTACTCCATTGTATAAACAGCCGCATCATCTTGGTCCATTCAGCAGTTGGTGGACATGTGGGCTGTTGCCAAGATTTAGCTCTTACAAATGAGCGACTGTAAACATGGGTGGGCGTATATCACTGTGGTAGGGTGCTTTAATTGTTTATCTAAGTGCTTCTCAACACAAAAGCAAGGCTCTTTGCTCAGCAGCGCATTTGAAGATTCATGCATCTCTGTTTCCCCTTGACCTGTCAGGAATGGCCTGACAGCCTCTCACGACTTATTCCACATGGAGAGAAGCACTCTTTATCTTTTTCCTCAGGCATGGCTCATCCTGACCTCCTGCTGGATGGCTCACTGTGTGCGGCAGCAGACACATAGTATGCACAGAGCGGTGTCTCTGTGGCATTTCCAGGAGGGGTAAGGACCGGGTTTATTTAGCTAAGCTTCCGATAATGAGCCCTAAGTCCCAGGTGAGAATGGTTACTGTCCCGTCTCCCAGCTCTGGAGGAGAACGCCCACTGACAAGAAAGGGTATGGCCCCCTGCCGCACTCAGAGTCTAGAGCAGTGGTGGCCCGCATACTGCAACAGGCTGTTTGTGCCATTGAAAGGTTCGCCATCACTGGCCTAGCCCATGGCTCTGCAGCAGCCTTTGTGGAGAGCAGATGACTTTGCTGTTGCTCATGCACTGGCAATTGGCAGCGTGGAGTGGGGCGCTCTTCCTGTGCACCGGCTGCTTCTGAGTGTCTGGGTGTTCAGGGTGCATTGGGGGTTCGAGGCTGCATCCATCTGGGAGTTAGGAGTCACCATGTGACAGCTTTCCTAATGGTAGGGAGGCTCTGCAGATTCTGACAGGGAGTCTTGGGCCCGGTGAGTGTGCACTGTGCACACGTCTAGACCTTTGGTCCGGGAGCTTCCCCGCTCATTGCCTGTGGGGTGTTTCTGTGTAGAGGCAGACTGGACTTTCAGTTTCGAATTAATCTCAGTTTGTATCCTTTTGGATTCACATGACATACTAATGTGTCTTCTTCTATTAACTTTATTTCTTCAAAATAAGCAACATTGGAACATATCCTGGCTTGAGGGTCAAACAGCGTGAAAAGGTGTGGGGAACCCCTGCCTCTGCAGAGGGACCAACAGAACCCTTTCTGGTTGTTCACCTCATCTAGGAGCTCCTTCATCCCATATGTTTGTTACTTGAATCTGGGTTCTGGGTGGTGCTGAAATCTTCAGAGTTGGCCTAGACTTGTGCAGTAGGGAGAGACACTTACACAAAAAACATTTTCTGATGGAGCTGTGCCTGAGACTTCAAGGCTAGATCGTAATAAGACCCCTTGGCAGGGAGGTGGGCTTCTGTTCTTTTAAAGAGACAACACTGACTAAGTGGATAAATACATGTTGCCCAATTATTTTGTCCTCCAGTGTATCCTATTAAGAGAATGATCCCGTCCATGGGCTCAGGCTTAAGGGTGGGTCTGGCAATGCAGGTGGAAGTGAGGATCAAACTCGTGGTGTCCTGCATCTGACTGCCTCTGCATGAGCAGGCACTTAAACAACTGAGCTAACGGGCAGGCCCCCGAATCTTGTTTTTTTTTTTGTTTTTTTTTTTTGTGGTACCAGGGATCGAATTCAGGACCTGCACTTGCCAGGCAAGCACTTATTTCACTGAACTATCTCCCTCGTCCAGTGTACCTTAGTATGTAAGCCCATTTAGAAAGTATCATTGGAGAGCACATTTGACTTGTTTCTGATGAACTGGAAGGAGCCTTAATGCTCACTTGCTCCCGAGGAGCATCTTGGACAGATGGGTGCCTGAAGCTGCTCTACTCTTCTGGCCTTGCATCTCCTGCAGGATCTTTTCCCTGTCACTAATGTAGCAGTCTGTTCTCTTTACAGATCACTCAACGTCCAGCGGCACATTGTCGTTTAAGCCCAGTCGCTCGCTTGTCACCCTGCCCACTGCCCATGTGATGCCGTCCAGCTCCAAGCACAGGGACTCGGTGGTGTCTGATGGCTGCAGGTGGAGCACAGGCTTCCTGCAGGCTCTGGGCGACCATGGTGGCAGTGAGCGGGACTCATGTCTGGACATGAGGGGTTCCCAGCCCCTCCGGAAATGGTCGTCTCTCTCCAGACTCTCTGCCCCCGAGGGCTGCGGCCTGACTGGCACCATGCACTCAGAGCAGTGGAGGACCAGCCTGGAGAAGCCCGGGCGAGGCCAGGCCTTGGCATCACGGTGGAGGACGGCGGGTCCCAGCTGCCTGCATGATGGCATGGAGGTCCTCGGGCTGGAGGGCAAGGAGAGTGGCAGCCGGCGGGCATCAGCACTGGACTGCAAATATAAGTTTGAGAGCTGCAGCCCCAAGGAGGACTTCAAAGCTGCCTCCTCTGTGCTCCGGAGGCAGCTCCTGGACATGACCTACAGTGCCTTACCTGAGAGCAAGCCGCTCACGGCTGGTCCAGACACCTTCAGGTCACCCAGGTATTTAATGCTTGGCCAACAGTCGGTGGGTGGAGTGCCCATCCAGCCCTCTGTGCGGACTGAGATGTGGCTCACGGAGCAGTTACGGACAAACCCTCTGGAAGGCAGGACTTCGGAGGACGCCTACAGCCTGGCTCCCTGGCTGCAGCAGCCAGGGGAGGAGCTCCAGCTGCGTGGTGAGGCCCCGCCGCTGCAGGTAAGGCTCTGGCTGCCCTTCCCTGGTGGGGGGCACAGGGTGTGGTGGTACTCACGCGGGACTGGTGCTGACCACGGTGGGGCCTGCTGCTTCCCTTCCCTGCTGCACATCAGTAGGCGAAGTGTTGCAAGTGACCTGGAAATGCAGAACTTCATGTGGCCCTTATTTCCTCATTTGTTAGAGGGTATAAAAGCACTGCGGAAATCGTGTTTAATCTGAAAGAACTGGAAGCAGAAACAGCTGCTCCTGTGGCGTGATGGGAGGAAAATGAGCACGCATGTCAGGCCCTGGGGTAGGTTTTCTGTGGCTTCGTGGCCCATCGCAGTCTCTGCGGGCCTCACTTGCAGCTTTAAGCTGAGAAGGTGAGGCTAAGGTCATTTGAGAAGTGTTGAAATAGTTGCTATGTAGAAGCCTATTTTTTGAAAGGTCTCTATTATAATGCAGTGCTCACGATAGTCCCTTAGTGAATCCAGTGAAAATGTGTATGTATATTTCCTGACCCAAATGCTTTTCAAGGTAATTTCTACCACTTACTTTAACTGAGAAACCAAACTCCTGATATAAATCCTATCATCGTTTTTCGTCACCAAATTTTCTGATACATTTACTGTACCAAAATTAGCAAACTTGGGTGGGCCAAATAGCTTAGCATATTAAAGCACTTGCTTAGATAGACACAGGGCCCAGGGTTCAATCACTGGCCTACTGTGCTGGCCCCGCCCCACCCCCAGGGCACATTGAGGCTGGGAGTAGTAGTGCATGTCTATAATCCCGGAGCTTGGGAGGCCTGGACTCAGGAAGGATCACTGTGAGTGCGATCTGTGTAGTGAGACCCTGTAGACCTTGTATACTAAATATATTTTTAAAAAAGTAGCAAACTTTCCGTGAAATAAAATTAAAGGATAAAGAGAGAACGTTTATGAGAACCTCATATATTGGAGTACAGCCCCAGGATTTCCCTGCAACCAAAGAGGCCACATTTTCAGGTGAAGCCTTAATTCAAATGTACCTTGTATACTCTTAGTTTGGATGCAGTTCGTACAGTTTTGATTAGATCATATAACCTCACAGAAATATATAATGTCTGAGCCACAGATGAAAACAAGGTTGGTGGAACCAGGTTTGCAATGATCAGTCCAGGTAGCTGGAAGGTGGGAAGCCTGATTCTCTCGGTGCTGCTGCATTGTTGTTTCCCAAGCATTTGTGACTTGGGTGTGGGGACCAGGCAGAGGTCTCTCCTGATATCTTCCCATGGGCAGTGGCAGCAGAGTCAGCTGTTGAGGGATGGCAGGGGCTTGCGTTAGCATCCGCTTACTTTCATGCTGCTGTAAGGATGTCAAAGAGCAGGGAGGGAGGAGGTGCCCTGCAGAAGAACCTTGTCCTTTAGGCTTCCCTGTGCAGAGCAGAGGGAGAGAGCTGTCATGTACATGGTCTCACGGGTGTGTGTGTGTGCGTGTGTGTGTTCCTATAGTGATTCTTGAATTTGGGAGTGGGAATGTAAAGCCAGCTAAAGAAAGAACTAGGCACTTGAGTTGTATCATCATCTTATTGTGTGTTTTGTATCTGAGTATGTTTGTGTGTAGGAGTATGTACATGTGTGTATCTGAGTGTGTGTGTGTTTATGTGTGTGTGTGTCGCTGGGACCCAACGAGGCCTTGCTGGCCTCATTCTCTGCACTGCATCACTCTTAGCCGCTGGATCCTGAGTGGCCAACTTCACATGATTGCCCCCCTTCTTGGACAGCTGTGGAAGAAGCCTCTACCACCCTTCTGGTGCTTGGCTCTCCAAGGATTTGCTCTTCTTTTTTTTTTGTATTTAGTATGGGGTCTACAGGGTGTACAGGGTCCCACTATGTAGATTGGACTCAGAGTGATTCTCTTGTTTTCAGCCTCCCAAGCGCTGGGATTTCAGGAGTGTGCCACCACACCCAGTCTCAGTCACCATCTCAGTGCCGGGGGAGGGGGCAGGGACAGCAGGCAGGGGATGGAACCTGCGGGCCTGCATGTGCCTACATAGACACTTTAATCCTCTGAACTGTCTGGCTGGCCTAAGGTTCTATCTTCCGAAAGCTGTCCTTGGTGTTTTCTCTGAAATATTGACTTCTTTTTGGTCTAATTTTTATGAAGAGATGAGTAAAGGTGATGCCATTGTAATAATTTCAACATCTTTAATGGAGATAATCTCTTACATAAAGAATATGTTAAAAACAATGAGGGCTTTGTTATTGTGTAACATAAAATATGAATGAAAGATTCTAATTTGGAAGTGTTTGACATGTAATATCTTGAAAAAGACCAGTTTTGTTTTTATTCTTTATATTTGCATTGTATTTTGTCCTTAATATTTTTAACTGCTTGAGATAATCTGTGTACTAGTTGTTGTGACACATTCATTACATTCCTATACTTCTTATGCATGTCTAATAAAATACTAGATTTTTCATTTATCAACTTTTCTACACGTAATTTCTAGGCATTTTATACTTCTGAGCATATGAGCAAATCTTTTTCAAAAATAATTAAAGGGTAGCTAGTTTAATCTTATGTAGGTCTGTCCCCTTATGTTTGAAATAGAAAGTCTTGGCTATATTTCCTTAGGGGAGAGTCCCCGTAACTGTTCATCGTCAGCGCATTATAGAGCTGTGATGGCGAGCCCGTCGGTGTCGCGATGCGGACAGCCACTGCCGCACGCGTGGCCCAGGCCCACCACCACTGTCACAGAGCAGCTTCGCTGACTTCAGGAACTGATTTAGTGTGGGCGACCCTGATTTGCATTGAGCAAATGTATAATTTTAGGTTGTAGAAGGCAACACAAAACATTCAGATTCTTTTGCAATTCCCTGTAAGTTTAGTGTTAACTCCACAGTAGAAAGTATTTGAATGTTTAGTAAATTTTAAAAATATATTTCCTATAGCTTCTTCTTTTTTTTTTTTTTTTTTTTTTTTTTTTGCCAAACTGGGGATTGAATTCAGGCCCTTGCCAAGTGCTTATTCTATTGAGCCATCTCCCTGGCCCCCTTTCCTCTTAATACATCACAATAAACAGTAATTTTCACTTAAAAATAGGCTCTTGAACATTTTAATCTGAGCTGTAGTACCCTTAAATTCTCACAGTATTAAGATTTTAATTTCTATCGAAGGCAGAATGAAAAATCAAATTATTGTTTCCATTTACTCAGAAAAAGCTACCTTCACAGTTGGTAGCTGTAGTGAACGGGTGGGACAGTTCGCATGGCTCCTGCTTGGGTGGTCTCACCGAGTTGCAGGCGGGGCTGAGCACTGCCTGCGGCTTGCAGCCTCCTGGCTACCATGGGGCTCTCGGCTCGGCTCTGCTCTGGAAGCTTCCCTTCATGCCTAGTGGCTGGGCTCACCTCGTGTGAGCTGCAGGGGGCAGCCCCGCATTGGGAACCACGGCCAGCGCTGATGCTGCTGCTGGTTCTGGCCACAGGGTGGCCACAGCTGTGTGTTTGCTGATCCTTAGAGCCTGCTGACTGGCTGTGTGGCCTGAATTGGACGGGATGGTCTAGGTGCAAACTGTTTTAAACCTAAATCAACTTATTTACTAAATGTGGGTGAATGTACATTTACAACACCAGTTTTTACTTTTGTTGGCTTCATTAATTGTAAGATTCTTCTAAAATGATCAGAAGAGTGACTGAAAATGTGTTCATCAAGAAAGTAGTTACAGGCTAGCATCGCTGGATCTATTAGCTAGCTAAGTGGGGTGGCCTACCAAGTGGGTATGTATTACGTGGTTCAGAGTAAGGACAATAGCTATATCCTGTAGTACCCTTAATAGGACAAAAGTTTATTTTAAAACATAACAAAACTTAAGGGGCTGGGGAGATGGCTCGGTAGAATAAGTGCTTGGCAAGTCCTTGGCAAGCACAAGGGTCTGAGTTCAATCCCTTGTTCCAAAAAAAAACCGAGAATTTAAATTTTACTTTTTTAATGCCTGAAATGATACATTTTCCCATCACTGGCAATCTTCTATTCTTTTTCTCCCTCACTGGTCTCAGGGTGGCATCGAGCAGGGCCTGTGCAATCGTTAGGAAGTCTTTCCTGTTAGAGCGAGACAGGCTGGGTGACCGCCACCATCACAAGCCTAGGTTGAGCTCTGTTCCATTAGGGTTAGTAGTTACAGTGGCCACACCAGTACTAATAGTCATGGTAACCAGTTCTGCAGTTGACAGTGTCTTAGAATCGAGTCACGACTAATTTACGTGTGCTAGAATTCCATTCTTCAAAAAACTTAGCGGAATTTTATTTATGTAAGAACATGTTCCTTTCTTTATTTGATTTTCATAAATTTCAGAATGTTTATTTGGTACAGGAAAAGACTGGCTTGTAAGTGAGGCCCTGAGAGGCTCTCAGCCAGTCCCTGCAGGTGTGGGGCCCGCTGCTGTGCGCAGTGGCGGTTCCTCATGCAGTGGTGGCACAGACAGCTGCTGTGGCCCGCGTGCCACGGGTTCACCACCACTGCTTGGGGAGCCTTGCACACTGTGTGGTAACCATTGAAGGGTGATGTGTTAGCCCAAGAATGGGGTCGATTCCCTGCAGCTAGCGACCTTAGTAGCCATGTGTTTCAAAATTACACTCCAGCTCCATCCTCAGGAAGGACTCAGGAAACTGCCGGCTATGGAAGTGGTCTTCAGGGGTGTTACACGCTGTGCTGCAGTCATTAGGGTGCGAAGGCTGGAAGTGTTTCCAGGAATGCGGTGCCACTGGGCTCCAAAGGGACTGGGCGGGACAGACAGGACAGGACAAGATGGCATGTGTAACCCGGCCCCTCCGTGGGACCTGCTTGGAGCTCAGAGCAGCATTACGATGATGCAGATGAGCAGCAGGCAGATGAGGATGAGGCAGAAGTTGATGAAGAGGTTCTGGAGGTTCTGGCGCGCCTGCTGGGGCATCTCGATGGTCGAGGCCCTCCTGATGGCTGAGCGGGTCAGATACTGCACCTTCTCCATGGTGCCGGCCAGCGCAGTGGTGGTGACACCGGTGGGAAGACCACCTGGAACAAGAGGGTCATTAGTTAGGGTGTGTGTGAGCCAGAGCTGCCTGCTCACACTGTGTGTTGCCATCAGCCCTGCCCCCTCCCACTGCATTCGTGCTGGGGAAGGACTTCAGGACCTGCCTTCTCCCCACCTGTGCTAGGGGTGTTTGGTTAGGGTACAGACTATTTTGCGGTTTCTGTCTGTGTGCTGGATATGAAAGGTTAGTGTATGGAGAGCTCCAGAGCTAGTCTTATAAAAGAATGCAAACAATGAATTATTTCCTCAATCTTTAGTCCAAAACAAATTTAGTCTTTTTAGCTAGGCATTGTTGCAAATGCCTGTAATTCTAGCAGTTGGGAGGCTGAGGCAGGAGGATCCTGAGTTCAAGACTAGCCTGAGGTACATGGCGAATTCCTGCTTCTTTCAACCAAAAAACAAAACAACATAAACCAGAACAGTTGAGAGAAGCCAAGCAGTTAAGCGAGAAGCAGGTTCCAGTTGCTGCTGTCTTCATTTGATCTGGTGACTTGCTTTTCATGCTGAAGACTGGTGGACCCCTTCGTCACCTGACTGCCCACCCCAGAGAGCTCTGCTGACAGCAGGCTGTGCTCAGCACCATGCTGCTGCGGCTCCTGCCTTCTTTCTGAGCTCACAGCCTGCAGCTGCTTGTGGGGCTTGAGCCCTGGTAATTAATAACCAAGACAAAGATGTATGTGATAGAAAACTTACAGGTGAAAACCTGACTTGTCAGGCTGCAGATAGAGCTCCGCAGTACAGCGTCTGTCCAGCAAGTGCAATGTCCTGAGTTTGATTCCTGGTACTAACAACGGAGAAAAAACCCTGACTGTTTGATTTAGTCGCTATTATTATTTGGAGGTATTTTGTTTTCAATCAGAATATTTCTGTTTCAGCCCAGTGTGGTGGTGCATACCTGTAATCCCAGCACTTGCGAGGCTGAGGCAGGAGGATCACTTCAAGTTCCAGGCCAGCCTGAGCTACATGGTGAGTTCAAGGCCAGCCTGAACTGCATAGTGAGAGCATGTCTCAAAACATAAAACCAAGCCAAAACTAAGAAATATTTGCAATAAATATTAACCATGAGCTTAAAAAGCCCTGTAACCCCTGCTCAGAGAGAATGTGCCTGACACTGGGTGGTAACTATCGAAGGTCACCGCCTGGTGGGGAGGGCGACCACAGGAGAGTGGCTGCCCCGCTGCAGGTCCTCACTTGCCCCACGTGCCCGGGATGCCCATGGTGGCCTCTGGGCCCCACCCAAGAGAAGCAAGCGCTGTGATGGCGGTGGCCTGGGGGCGGTGTCACCATGGCCCTTGGGTTCTGGCATTTGTGTCCCCAAGGAGACCTATAGCTCCTTCAGGGCACTGTGATCAAACCAGTGCACTCAAATAAGAGATTTTTGTGACCAAAGACTTCAAAAAAGTTAGTGGACCCAGGGCTGTCACACAAGGTACATCCTTAAGCCCTTTCTAACTTGGTGGGCAGCGTCTTGCTGACTCGTCCAGGCTGGGCTTGAATTTGTGGTCTTCCTGCCTGCCTCCCAGCGAGCTGCGATTACAGGTGTGTTTCCACCCTGGCTGAATCTAGCGCTGTGTATCTTGACTCCTAAGTCAGCTCCATAACAAATGTCCCAGCTGTAAAGCTCTCTCGTGGAGAGAATTCTTCAGACAACAGCACAGAGGACGTGGCTGTTGTTTTTGGTGTAGGTTTCATTTTTGCTCAGTATCTTACCCTTTGAAATGAAATGATTTAATATTGTTTGTGTTAAAGTAGTAGTCAGCCATACAGGTGCTGGGGCTTCGGGTGCCTGCTTGGAGCTGATGTGGGAGGGGCTTTGGGAGAACCCTTAAAAACTGCGGCACCAAGTCTGAAACCCTCAGGGGGCGCCAGTCAGCCCTGCGGCTTCGGGCGTCGTCAGGGCGGAGTTCTAGTCTCCAAGCGCTAGGGGGCCTCAGTTGCCTGTGCCTGGGGCGAGCCTAGTCCTAGCCGGTTGTGTGTTGGGTCTGGTAATGCGAACTCGGGAATTCCCAGTCTTTTGAAAGGCCCAAAGAAATACTCTTACTTGAGGCAAGGCCTTCTTTCTTAAATTTTTTTACAATATATGTTAGAAATACATATTTCCGTTTTCAGATGATTGAAATGTTGCAGTCAATGATTTCAATAAGAGAAAAAAGCTATAAGAGGAGGAACCTCTACAGAACATGAAGTGTGAATTCACTGTTATGAGCCGGAAGAGGGCTACAGCAACATGTTTTTTTTAAGTTACTATAATCACTTCTTTTTTCACTATGACCTAGAAGAATACTTTTTCTCTCCAATTTAATGGAGATGTAGATTGAGTATAAGCAAATAAAAAGCAATTTTCCATTTTTGGAGACTGACTTGATGAAAGGGCATAGGACAATGTCCCCAGAAATGTAAGAGAACGTGAAAATTACTGAAGTGCTGGGATGTGTTTGAGGGACTCTGAGGAGCTTGACAGATGCTGTGTGCCCTTGGCCCTGCTGGCTTCTGTCATCCTGTCAGCAGCCCTGTGCTCCAGGCTTGGCCTCCAACCTGGCCCTCAGCTGCTGCTGCCGGCACTGAGTGCCCTCAGGCATGAGTTGATGACAGTCACATTGGAGGGCAGAGGTGACTTCCCTGCTCGGGTGCTCAGAAACCAGTGGGTTGAAGTGGTAGGTGAAAGATCAGCGCTGTAGGCTGGGAGTTAGTCGGGGGGTGTGGTCAAGTCCCAAGTCAATTTTTTGGTACTGAGGATTGAATTCGGGACGCTGAACTTGCCAGGCATGTGCTTACTCCATTGAGCTATCTCCCCAGCCCCCAATCATGGTGTTTAAAAAGTTTTGGGCAGGGAGATAGCTTAGTAGAATAAGCACTTGCCTGGTAAGAGCAAGCTTCTGAGTTTAATCCTTGGTACCACAAAAAAAAAAAAAAAAAAAAAAAAAAAAAAAAAAAAAAAAAAAAAAAAAAAAAAAAAAAAAAAAAAAAAAAAAAAAAAAAAAAAAAGAAAGAAAGAAAGAAAGAAAGAAAGAAAGAAAGAAAGAAAGAAAGAAAGAGAAAGAAAGAAAGTTTTGGGGAGAAATTACCTGGATTTTAGGTGTTAAGCCTAAGTGGACTGAAGATAGATTTTTATCAAATAAACAAGTTAAATAATAGGAAACTTATTTGGTTATGGTATGTTGTTTAAAAACCATCTCCATGGTGGTTTTGAGCTTTTCTTACTTGGGTTTATTGGTTAGTGATTATGAATCTCTGTAGCTTTCTTAGGTCCTTAGTTCTGAAAATACCATTTGTTAAAAAAATTCTAAATGTATAAATTAATTGCAAATGAAGTCAAATAGTTTTAAATGAATAGAAGTCTGTATCTTCTAAGTTTGCCTCAAGGAGTGCTGCCAGCAGCACTGCACTCCTGACCTGCTTGCCATCTTGGGGTCTCTGTTCAAGCCACGTGGGTCATGTACAGGATGCACAGAACCTAGCCATGGACCTGACACCTGCCAGGTTCCATCTGTAGCCCTGTGACGCTGAACACCTGCACTGTGCATGTTTCCTGGGTGAATGCAGAGGGTACTGGAGTGCAGAAGGCACTCAGAAGATTGTTCTTCAGGAAGAAAGAGAGTTATTGTAATTGACTGATAATAGCCATAGTAATTGATAGTGGTAATCTATACTTGAATTTTTTAATTGTATAGTTTTATATTACATGATCAATACATAATACACTTAATACATGTTAAATATACTGAAATATTTTCTTAAGCTACTTAATGTAAATATCTCTAACCAGTGAGGTTATGAAACTATGTATTCATATATAGCCAGAGGCATGTGCGTCCTGTCTCCTAAATACTGTGAGAACCATTCGCTATAAATTGTAGGATGTGAGAATGGTTCAAATGCTCTAGTTCCCTTACCTGTTGTTAGACCTTAGGGTTTCATAATTTAGGCATCTTTACACTTTTCTCATCTGATTTTACCCAGCAGCATGTTTAGCACAGAGAACCCAAGGGCTGGGAGTCAGAGACACACTGGTTCGGAGGTTGTGTCTGCTGTGAGGCTGTTGTAGCAACAGCAGGGGTGACCCATCAGCTCTGTTTGACTGGACACAGGTTCAGCTGAAGGTGACAGTGGTGGCAAAGCTTGGGCTCCACGGGCACAGCCTGCTCCATGGGGCGGTCTGTCGTGGAACCCTGGTCACTGTAGCAGCAAGTGGGACTTGGCATCTAAAGAAGAACACAGGAGCACGCATAGGAGACACCTGCACAGACGGCCTCCTCCGTGAGAGACCTGGAGAGCAGGTGGAGCTCCTCGGCCGCGGTGGGGCGCTGAGTAGAGGCAGATGTCTTTTGAATGTCTTGTGGAGACTGCTGTGAAATTGCAGTCCTGTTTGTCAGAGCAGTGAATTCCATTTGACTTGAGGAGCTGGGAATTTTAGAAGTGAATGTATTTTTATGTGTATGTATTATGAAAGTGAAATAAAATGTGTGTAGCTTTCTCTCCCTTGAGAGAGATTTAAAAATGTTTCATTTATTAAATTGAGGATTGTGACAGAAGCCATGAAGTTTACTGTGGCATGCCCCTTCCTGGGCATTGCTTTTTCTTTCCTCTTTTTCCTCCTTTTGACAAGAACTTGACAAAAGAATATTTATTAGTAGACAGTTTGCTTTTCAAAATGTTGAATTATTCTATGACTTGATTTTTGAATGTGTTTGCAACAAGTTTACTAACATTTTCAAACCATTCTTCTGATGTATTAACTTTATATAAGATATTAATTATTAAAGCATAGAACTCTTAGAAGTTGACTAGATTTTAGAGCAGATATCTTCTGAACATTTTAAAGTAGCTTATATTTTATACCTGAGACAGTCTGAGTAAATCATTGCAAGGGGCGCAGTGATAACTCTGGGCAAAGCCCCTAGGGCCAATGTGTGGTAAAGTAAACCACCACTACACCAAAGATGGTAACATAATTGGAAGGTTTTTTAATTGTCAGAAATACACATTTGAAAAGCAAAATAAAAGTGAAACGTATATTAACAGACCCGTGACCAGGATGAAGCTGGCTGGGAGTCTGAGCATAGATTTTATCTGACTGCAAACCTAAATTTAGAAAATACAATGAAGTCTCTTTCACAGCTCACTTAAGTTTTGAATTACAGAAACCCGCATCAGAGCAGCCCAAGTCTTACCTTCCCTGTGATGATGGTGGGTGTGCTGGTGGGCTGGCTGGCTGTGTGAGGCCTGCGTGCTCAGCCAGGAGGCTCCGGCTGTCTCCCAGCTTGTGAGCCGTTGCGGGAGGTGGAGGAGTGAAGTGTCTCAGGGAGGTCGCAGGGTGTCACCCCGGATCTGGAGCCACGATTGGCCAGCCACAGCTCACACTCCAAATGTAGAGTATGGGTGATCTTTCTTTAGGTTGGAAAGGTAATGAACACTCCATGCCTCTTTTTTGTTTTCAGTTTTAGAAAGTATCCTGCAGATAAATGAAAGAAATACTTGTGTGGTAGAAAGCATTTCTTGAAGGTTTCTGCATTTCAGACTTAGAGTTAGTTTTGTTTATTGGAGAAGGTGTTGAAGACCACCGAAGTGTCACAGGAGTTTAACAGTGAGGATAGTAACGTGCAGCTGTTAGGGAAGGCACTTTTGTTGAGTGTTGCTGCTATTTTGATCCTGCAGCTTCATAATGCTGCAAGACCACCCGTAAACATTGCCACAAGGTCAGAGCTGATGCTTTGCTGCCTTGTTTTGCTCTTTGCTGTCTGTGTGTTGGTGGAGGGGATGTATGAGAAAGTCAGGTTGCTGACTACTTTTGGTTAAGAAAAAAGCATTACATTTATAAATAATTGCCGTAGCTAAACTGATATATATCGCCCTGAGGAAAATAGCAATTTACAAATATAAATATTAAAGATTTTTTAATAGCTGCATTAAGTTGCTGTAAGTCCTACCCAATTCTTAATAAGCTGACTCAGTATTAAGTCAACTTTCTAGCAAAAAAAGGAAGGCGCTATAAATTCATCACTTGCATGACATTGAAATTGACGCACGGTTGCATGTGCTGAAATCTGAGTTGCGCAGTGTTTCTGGAAGGATGCGCTTGCTTGCTTCTAGTGTTTGCTTTCCTCAAAAGTCCTACTCTGGTGAAGTTTTACTAAGTGAACAATAGTTGGAACCTTCTACAGTTGTTTTATCTTACAATAGATCTAAGAAAAATGCTGTTTTGAAAAGCTGGCCACCATTCTCATGGTCTGTGTAGTTTCTTTGTATATGTTAGATATACATAAATCACCGTATATACAAACCAGGTTTTTAAATTTCTTCTCCAGTTCCAACAGCTGCTTGTCCTGGTGTTTCTGAGGCCCACAGCAGAGCTGTCCAGTCTGCCTCCCTGCCTCCAGTGAGAGCCTGTTGCTGTGCCCTTAAATGGACATGATCTTGGCTTCTTCCAAAGAAAGATAAAATCCTTCTCTTTAGCAAGAGTATTATTTGGATAATTGACTAAAACTAAATGAAAATAGTATTCCAGCCAAGACCCTCTGTAAACATTACTAAGGGAGAATTTTCAGTCTTCAGTAATCCCCAAGTCAGTGTTGGGAATTTCCTGACACTTTGCTGAGCACTGTTTTATGTGCTGCCGAGGCGAGCACTTGCTGAGCACTTTGCAGCCCCTTTATTTTGATTCTTAGCTAATGACAAATCTCTCCTCAGTTGTCAGTGACAGCTGGAAGCCAAGAAGCCTACAGTGGCCCACAGTGCCTTGTCAGAGGTGACACAGCTGCTTAGAGAGGACGCACTGCAGTTCGGATCTCCATGTGTGCGCAGCTAGGACCCCACACAGGTGGTGTGTTGTAGCGAGATGTGTGTGCCCATGTAGCTGCCCTAGCGCAGCAGGTGTGAGCCACGACGCCCTGGAGATGGAGATGGAGGCCCTGCTGCACACCGCAGCTGGTTCTGACGGTCTGCACCCAGTCGGAAGCTCAGCAGAGGGTCACTGTAGCACACTGAGCTCGTTCTAACGAAGTGGCTCTGGCACTGCTGAGCAGGAGCGACGCAGGAGCCGTGCTAGGCTGGACGCAGTGCGTCTCATGAAGCAGACATGTGCACATCGCCGCCTCATTACGAGGAGGAGCTGGAGGTCTGTGTGCAGCCATCTCCGCTGGGACAGTGGCACAATTAGAGTGGCCTGGAGGTGTTACTGTTTAATGGATTAGGAAAGAAGCACACAAGCCGGGCATGGTGGCGCATGCCTGTAATCCCAGCACTCGGGAGGCTGAGGCAGGAGGATTGTTGTGAGTTTGAGACCAGCCTGAGCTACAAAGTGAGTTTAAGGCCAGCCTGAACTGCTTGTGAGACACCTGTCTCAAAAAAAAAAAAAAAAAAGACAGGAAAGAAGCACATAGATGCCTGTATCATAGCTTTAGTTCTTAAAATTAATTTCAGTGTAGTCTTTCCTTTCTTGTGTATTTTACTTATTTTTTAACATCTTTATTTTAGAATGGCTTTACACTTCCCTGCATGCCCTACTGCCAGCTTCCCCTGTGCTGCTTCTCTGCGTTAGTGTGGTCCACCTGCTCCAACGACTGCGCCCGTGTTGTGCATCTTATCTCAACTTCCTTCCTCCCTCCAGGTCCTGTTCCTCTGACGGGATCCTGTCCAGGATGCTGCATTCAGCCCCGTGGTTGTCACAGCTCCTTGGATTGTCCTGTTTGCTGACAGATGCTTCTGAAGAGTGCTGCAGGTGTATCTTGTGGCAGCCTGAGATACAGGCCGGAGAGCTTTGAGGCTGCTCCCAGGCAGGGTCTGCACAGGCAGCACAGCGCCCCTGGAGGCCCTGGCCTCTCCCCCGGCCTGGCTGCAGAGCATGCTGGGCTTCTCCAGTGCCCACTTCCCCCTTTCTGTCTCCCTTCCACGCTGGGCCCTTTGGAAGTATAGGGAAAGGAAAACTTCTTTTCCTTGCCTATTGTAGACTCAAGGCTGGGGTCTCTGTGACAAAACAAACCAAAACAGAACAGGTAACAGTGACAAAAACTAAAGTAATGAGAGAAACCTACACATTTGTTTTGCTATGACATGGTGCCTTTGTCAGGACCTACAGAGACAGACACTGTGTCTCTGAGGGTCTGTGAAAGGTGGAGAGCTGCACATCTCTGTGCCTTGGCCTTTGTAGACAAGGAAGGGGAGAATGAGGTCAGGGGTCACTGCACCGGGCTGAGCTTGGAGAGGTGGGTGAGAGGGAGGGGAGGTGGGTGAGAGGGAGGGGTGGGTGCTGCCCTGCTGTGGCCTTCCCAAGGCAGGGTGCCATGTTGGGTGGCGCCCCTGGACCTCAGCGGAGCAGCCCTTGTGTGCACACCACGCTGGGCCCCGTGACCTTGCAAGCGCAGTAACTGCACACGTGACTTGCTGCCCCGTTTGTTTCCTGTCTATGAAAATGTCATGAGAACAGATCCATAGCTTTCAGTAGTGTGCTGAAAAGATCCACGGCGCAAACAGGAGAGAATTCTAAAGGCTGTTTCCATGGCTGCATGGGACAGCAGTTTCTGGAAAGAGGAATCATGAGCTTCCAGCAGGCTGAATTCCAGAACTTTTAGCTTGGTGTTTCAGGTACTACCTTTGTTGTTTTGTCCATTGGCACATTCCTTTGTGTCCTGTGCCCTGCTGCGTACAATTTGTGTGACCCTCCAGGCAGGTTCCTGTGCTATTTTAAGCCTCAGTCCTTTTTGCAGAAATGTCCTTCTTACCAACCTTTGTCCCCATCAAAGTGCTATTTCAGTTTGTCTCTTCCGAGGCAGCTTCTGTGCCTCACACCAGTTTTACACACACCTCCATTACGCTGTCTCTGTGATTTGTGGGTGTGTGTGCTACACAAACCCAGGCTTGCGGAGGCCCCTCCAGCAACTCATTTGTGGTGCTGCTGGCTCATGTCAGACACACTGACCCACAGTGATCCTATAAGATGGGCACAGCAGGGGGCTGTCACATGGTTCATGTCATCCTGCAGAATTATTGGGGGCAGATCAGAAATCCCCCTCATTGGGAGGAGAAGCATATGAATGGTTAGAATAGCAGGATAGGAATAAAGCACTTCGGAGAGTCTCTTTCTTGTTATTTTAAACTGTAAATGTATTCATGGGGCCAGTATATGTTTCTGTGTTCTGAATTCTTAGACATGGGGCCAGAATACAGTTTTATATTCTGTATTCTTAGACTGCTGAGATAGTTCAGCAGTCTGAGTGCCTGCTTAGGAAGTGCAAGGACCAGAGTTCAGTCCCCAGTATTGCATGTGTGCTGCTGGCTACTGAAACTGGGTGTGGTGGTGCACGCCTGTCATCCCAGTGCTTGAGAGGCTGAGACAGAAGGATCACTACAAGTCTGAACTGCCTGGGGACACCCTGCATCAAATTAATCAATCAATCCTAAAAATGTAAATGTATTCAGAGGGTAAAAGTCAATGGAAGTCATACTATAAATCCATTCTTTCTGAACTGAGCCTTTTAAAAATTATTTTCTTTCCTCATTTGACTCTATACTGTAGTCCTTAGTGCGTTTATAAACTCTTAACATTGGTGTATATGCATAGCCTCCTTTTACTCATGTAGATATTTTAATTGTAATATTGTTTGGTGTTTTAGTAGCAAGTACCCCTGAAGCCACCATCTAAGAAAAGGTCATGTGTTCACAATATTGAGGGTCTTAGCCACGGGTCTTGTCGTGCCCCAGGTCTTCTCAATCAAGGAAGTGATCATTTTGAATCCTCGGTTTGTGTCTTTGCTTTTGTTTTGTTATAGCTTGAGACTTTTTTTTTTTTGGTAGTACCAGGATTCTAACTCAGGACATTGCACATGCCAGGCAGGGCAGATGCCACCGAGTGTGCCCTGAAGATGGTTTTTAGACTGTCACTCAAGTGTATTGTGATGTATGTAATGTTTCCCACTGAGCATTTAAACCCCACCTTGAATTGGTGCAGATGAGTAAAGGATTCAAAGAGGCGTGTCAACCAGGGGATCAGGTAAGTGGTAGCCAAAGCACCTCGTGTTAGACATGCACACAGAGCAGTAGAAGGCACGCTTTGAATGAATGTTTTATGATGCGAGATCTCAAAATATGGAGTTTTTCTGGCTTTGTTTTTAGATTAGTCATCCCAACACCCAGAGATTTTAATTTTACTATCAGGGGTGCTTTTCTATTAAAAGCTTGAGAATTATTGTCTTAAATTTTAAAGTCACCCAAGGAATTGGTTAGTTGAAAACACATTTAAGAAATGAGACTTGTGAGGACAGTGGACTGAGACTTTGGGAGGGTGGGAAAGCCTGTGGGGCAGGGCAGGAGTGGGGCTCACTCCTGGAGGAGAAGAAAGCCGCGAGGGGTGCCTGGGCACTGGGAGGCTCACTGGAGGACCCCTGGAGGTGGCTGCCTGCAAGCCCAGCTCGCTTTTTCGTCACTATCTGAATTCATAAGTTTTTTTCTTATTAAATATCAATAAGACAGTAAGAGGCCAGGCAGTTTAAGAAAAGAGTGGTATGTGTGTATGTGTGTACTACAGAAAACACCCTAAGTGACAGAGACACTGCAGCACGTAGGTAGTTTGAAGAGAATTGGTAATGGACACGTAATACAGCTGCCAGTGTGAGCTAGCTCAACAGAACAAGGACATTCAGACTGTACAGTACAATGAACTAAACAATATCAGTATATTTTATGTGAAGAAAACTGACAGAGCCAAAGCTAGGATATGACAGGAACCAGCCCCTGTCTCCAGGTAACTGCTTCCATGTTCCTTGGCCGTCTTGTTAATCTACTCTTCAGGTGATTGCAGCTCAGCATGGTGCTCTCCACTGTGCTGTGCTGTGCTCTCACAGACATTAAGCTGCTGTCTCTGCTCTTGGTGTGCAAGCTTCAGGGTGCTGCATGTTTTGTATGCAGCATGGAATTGTTAGCCTTGCCCTCCGTCCTGTGCGGGACTCCCCACCACTGGGCGGCCAGGTACAGACTACAGCTGCAGGTCTTTGTTCTCAGAACTTCGGGGCTCTCCCTTGATCCTTTACTGAGCGTATTAGCTACTAGTCCTTCCCTCCTCTTCTGATGCCCAAGGTGGTGTTCCCAAGCACAGACTGGACTGCCACTTACATGCAGAAACTGTTCTGTCTGTTTCCTTTTCTGAGTTAAACACCACACGTCCTAGCATGCACACAGATGAATTCCCATCTGGACTCGCTTTCCCTCCCACTGTAGCAGTTTGACCTCTTCACTGTGTGTGTTATTGATCTCTAGTCCTTTTATTATAGGTGGCTAAGTTAGGTAGAAATTAACACGCAGAGAGGAGTTGGGCTCTCAAGGAAGTCAATACAAAATGAAGGACATCAGAATCACAGCTGGAGGCATGTCTGAAGGAGGGAGATGGGTTGGCCAGGCCTGGGTGCCTCCCTAAGGGGCAAGCAGTGACTTGGGATTGTACTGTCATTGGCACCAGCTGGTTCAGTAAACCCAGATTAGTATCAGTTGTCCAGGGAGGTGACCAGAGCATCAGACCCATTCCTTCCCAGAATGACTTTGTTTTTTTCCTTGTACCGTTGCTATGAGACCCACTTCTCTACTGAATGAATATTAACTAAGTGGTCACACATATAATCCTATAGGTTGATTACAGTTTGACCCATGTTGTTATTTTGATGTATTAAGTACTCTAACAAAGGGCCTTGGTGACAACCCACTTTCAGGATCCCTCCTGTCAGGAGCTCTCTCTCCACAGATCTCTCCTACTCTTCATCTCCCCCATTCCTTGGAATTCATTCTTTGATTTCAGGGGCAGGAACTCAGCCTTTTGACAGTAGGTTAGGAGTTCTTCTCCTGTATCACTTTCCTTCCTGTTTTATTGTTGGGGGGGCTTTGTTGTTCAGAAGTAGGTGTGGAGCCCTGTTTTGTTTGTTCCTGACTTTAATCACTAAAGTTATAAGTGCTTATCTCTTGTAATTCAGATAAATCCGAAGTTGGAGGGGCTGAGTTTTACTGCTGCATTTATTTTCTTTGCTGCAGACTTTATGAGTGGAGACCAATGTTTTCCTAATCTCCCTACCCTGCTTGTCCCTTAGAAATCTCAGTGTAATATTTTTAGAGTTAATGGCTATTTCAAATATAACTTTGCTTTTACTTGAAAGGGTGAGCTGTGGGAAGCTAGGAGGGAGCACCCCTTGCCCTTACTGCTGGCTCCTAGAGCCTGCAGCCTTACTTCCTTGGCTATACCTCGGCCTGTGTGGAGCCCTACAGGGAGCAGTTTCAGTAGATGAGGTGTAGTTATCTGGTTGGCTGTGTGACTGGTGGTTCTGAAACAGAGATGCAGTCCTGAGAGTGCTGGGCCCACAGCCACTCGGCCCTCAAGTGGGCACCCCATTTGGCTTAGCCCAAAGGGAGGACCCCCACAGCTGTCTGGCACTAACAGGAGTGAAGGGCTGGATTCTGCTGCCATTCTTACCTTCCTCTCATGCTGCTGTCTTTAGGTTCTCAGGAAATGAACCCTGTGGTATTCTGGTTGTTTTTGTGTTGTTGTTGTTAAGCTAAGTAAAGATTACATGCTCTGGTTATACTAATATAACTTGAAAAAAATTCTTTTTAGAAGCAGCTATTTTAAGCAACTCTGGCAAAGTAATGAAATGTGAATTTTGCAGGAGTTAGTTGTGAGCCACCCCTTTAGTCCCACTGCTGGTTGTTAGTTACTTTACCTTGTTTTTCTCTTAGCGTAAAAAAATTTTTTTTTAAAAAAAATCTTAATTGCACCACAATAACATGTGTTCACTGAAGGATTTTTCTTCCTATGTTTGAACATTTTCCTGTGATTATGTAGTAAAGGTGTATGTTACAAATTTTATGTCATATTTTTAGTGTATCAGAGCATTGCATATGCTATAGTTTATTGATTTATTTTTATCAGGTAATATATAATTGTTGCCATTATAAACTATAAAAAATACTGGTTAATATGAATGTAAATAAATCCCAAATCTGTTTTTCTCTTAGCTTTATATCTAGATGCTAGCTTATGACACGTGTTCAGGCTCTTGAATGAATTTGATTTGTATTTCAAATCCAATTTAATAATACTCTTATTTTGTCATTAGAGGAGCTGATCTGAGGAAAGGAGCTGGCGAGGTGACCTGGGGCGTGGGTAGGGCAGCCGAGGACTGGACTCGCTGGCAGGCGGGAAGGCACGTATGGGGTGCGGACCTGCTGCCTTTTGGGCTGTTCTGCACCCTGATTGTATCTCTGGTTCCCTTAGGTGGGAGGCTCTGTCCCATGGCCACTTCTATCTGTTAGCTGTGCAATTTTATAAATAAAAGTGCAGCTGACCCTTGATTTTCTTACAGATTGAATAACTGGATTTTGATTTACATGATTTACATTTATTTTATAACACAAACGATGTAAAACGTCCCAGTGAAAGTAAAATTAATACACCCAGCTTTCTACCATGAAGCGATTTTAGTGTTTTCCAGCCTCTTTCTTACGTAATGTACCTCGCGCTTTGCACGCTGTGGTTATCTGCCAGTGACCTGAACCTTCGCTTTAACCCATCTCCCAGTGCAGAGGATCGGGATGGCACCCTCTGCTTTCACTGGCTGCTGACGTGGTCGGAGCAGCGATGGCTCTGGGCTGCTTCTAGCCTTCAGATCAAGGTCCTAGCTTTGGCAACGCCATTTGTTACGCTTCTGTATTAATGTAGTCTTTTAAAACACAAGTTATTGCTTAATCGGGGCCATGGATGTCAGAAAACTTGGTTGACTTGAACATTAATACTGATTTTTTTTCCATTTATGTGTTTGGTACAGGGTCTCACTGCGCACCTTGGGCTTGTAGTGATCCTCCAGTTTTCACCCTCCCTAGCCCTGGGATTACAGGCGTGCACCACCACACACAGACTCAATACTAATTTTTTTAAAAATTCAACTTGAAAAATTATCTAAAAATTCAGTGTTTTCCATACAATCAACTTATGAGAATCAAGCAGCACTTATAAAACTTCACATTTCCAAAATAGATTGACTTTCATCTCTCTCTGTTTTACAGAAAACTAAAGTTACCTTGTTGCTGAAAGTTAGGGAGAGGTGCCTGGTGCCTAGCAGCCCCTGGGAGTGGGTGCAGGGCTGCACTCTGAGCTGTCCTCCCTGTGCGGCAGTGCTGTGGACATGGGAGGGGAGGGCTGGCGTTCGGGTGGAGGACTCTAGCTTGCTGTCGTGATCTCCAAAGTTCAGTGGAAGGAGTTGATATTTAGCAGGCATTGTCAGCTAAGGCTGGATGCCAGGGGAAGGAGGGACAGACTGCACCTGTGGTGGGGCGGGCAGAGCTGTGGGCACTTGGAGCTTCTGGTGCTGATTCTTGTCTTGGCTCTGTGCTATGGCCCAGGGGGTGGGCTGGAGTGTTAGCAGTCCACTTGGGTCCTCACTGCAAGGAGCTGACCAGTGCCAGGCTGCGGTTCTACCCCAAGGAAACAGTATTTTTACATGTAGAAGTAGGAAACATCAGTGGCCCAGAATTGTGGTGCTAGAAAAGAAAAATAGTAGTGTGTGGATGGTAAGAGAAGTTAGGCAGCCCAGATGATAGGCAGGGAGGTCGTCTCTGCCCTTCTGAGAGCCGCCGCCGGTGAGGTGGCTCCTCTTATCCTCTCTTGGAAACATTATTTGATACATTTTTAAATAATGTAGATAGTAGTTTGGTCCTAGAATATTTTGTTATTATATATTTTCCTTTATCTCTTGAAGTAAAAAAGACAATATTTTATCAACTGATTTGGTAATCTGAGTTTAGAAATATTCTAGCCCTTGTTTTAGTAGAAGCTGGTTCCACAATCTGATATATTTGGAATGTATAAGCTTGGGCAGGATGCAAAATAGGCCCTTGTTAAATACATGTATTGATAAACTTTTGTTTCATTAGTCAACACTTCTACCCTATTTTTTCGGTTAAGTGCCAAAAATAGTTATCTGGTTTATTAATTATGAGATTGATTTATTAAATTTGTTATTAATATATTTATCTTAAGTTTAAAAATAAATTAGAAAAATAAAGTGTTTGGAAAAGGCTATATTCTGTTTTATAAGTAAAATTCATGATTACTATTCATTAGGAGATTCAAACTTCATTTCTTATGTATCATTTTCTAGTTGGTTGGTTTGGGCCGGCGAGATAGCTCAGCAGGCTGCAGCACCTGCTTAGGCAAGCTCAGGCAAGCGCAAGGGCTGGGTTCAGCCCCCGGCAACACGAGGGTGGGCTGAGCCGGCCACGACAAGAATAGATAGAAGTAAATGAATGAGTAAGTAAATAAGTAGCTGGTTGATTTAAGGAGGGCAGTTACTCCTCCTGTGCTTGCTGGAGCACATTTCTCCACCACTCCTGCATCTTGGCTGTAAAGAGATCATGATTCATGCATGGGTCTTTTCTGTATTGACATTTTAAGAAATACAATTAACATAATAATAGAAACCAGATTGATTTTTGAGAAGAAAAGTCTCTCTTTTCAAAAAAAGTTAAGGGTTGGGGAGATAGCTCAGTAGAATAAGCACTTTGCCTGGCAAGTGCAAGGGCCTGAGTTCAGTCCCCAGTACCACAAAAAAAAAAAAAAAAAAAAAAGTGCCCTCAAAAAAAGTTAAAGGGGCCAGGGAGATGGCTCAGTGGAATAAGCACTTCCCTGGCAAGTGCAAAGGCCTGAGTTCAATCCCTGGTTCCTCCAGGAAAAAAAAAAGAGCTCCTTTTGGGGCTGGGGAGATGGCTCAGTGGAATAAGAATTTCCCTGGCAAACACAAGGGCCTGAGTTCAATCCCCAGTTCTGGGGAAAAAAAAAAAAAAAAAAAAAAAGTTAAAGGTTCTTTTTGTTTCCATTTGTAGATATAATATATTGGAATTTCCCTTGTTCATTTATTTTAATCATGGTTTCTTTCAATCATTTTTTCCAGAATCTTTTACCATGAAAGTAAAAGAATAAAACTTAAAATATAGTTCTTTCTGTAATTTAAAGTTTGAAGGTCAAGATGAATACTTCATCTTACGTTGGGTCACCCTGAGGCAAGAGTTATTAATAGAATGTTTTTAATGTGTGTTTAGTTTTTGGTTGCCTTTTTTGGTTAGAAAATATGCAGCAGTGTATTTTTCAAGTAATTACATGGACTTAGTTTTACATATTTTCTATTTAATGCATAATACTTTTAATAATAACAAAATAATTCTTTTTAGTTGATAAAACTTTTTAAGCTCTGTGTTACTTGTAGTTTATTTTTCATCCTTCTGCATTATTAAGCTTTGCGAATGTATTTACTTGGTGAGTGAGTTATCATGGTTCTTCTAACCAAAGAGTACTTGTAGAGTATCGTTCCAGATAGCTGATTCCAGGAACCAGAGGAAGAAGCTGTGCTGTTTGGCAGGTTGTGAATGCTGACCAGCCAGGGACAAAGGCAGATGAAGGAGAGTGAGATAAGGCCTGAAGCACTGCAGAGGCAGTGCTCCGTTGCTGCAGAGCCACGGCTGGCCCAGCTTAATTTAGCAGGATTCCTCCAGGCCAGAGAATTGGGAGCTATTTTCAGTTGCATGATAGTGAACTTTTTTTTAGAAGTGTATGTGGCCATTAGTGACATTTTGGCAACTTTTCATAGGATCTGGGTCTTATCTGAGTAGCATGTGTTTGAGATTGTTGTAGTCGCCCCTGGTCCTGTTCACTTATGAGAATGGAATTTGCCACTTTCATTTGAAGTACCTGTGTGTGTTGGTCTAGGTCTATAAATGTATGGGTTAGGGTCTACATGGAGGCAGGTTGGGATTCTTCTTTGGCTAGTAGGTCAGTATTTTCTTCTGTAGCCACTGAAGAACAGTGTATCATGGGCATTTTTTAGGTAAAATAAGGAATTCTCCCTTCTTCTCAAGTGTGGAACTAGGGTTAAGTATTTACTTGTTAAAAAATAACTTTTGTTTTCACCTTTATAGATTTTGAAATATTTTATGGCATTCTTTCTGTTCCTTACATTAGTTGGCAGTTACAAGCCTTTATAATTACCTCTTACATTTCATGCTCATGTCTAGTGGAAGCTTTGTTATTCATAAGTTTATATTATGACATTCTCCATAATTACTCATAATGGCTGGAGTCAGATAGAAACATGACTACTTGAAATTCCTTATAGAACAGCATGACAACAGTACTTTTATATTTTATCAATACATCAATTTTGATACTGTTTTTAATCAGATAGTACCTGGATTTTCTGGGATTTGGCAAAAATGCATACCAGTTATAACCACATACAATGGTTTGCATCTCATGGCCAGTTATGCTTTTATTGAATAAGAATCCTTACTGCTTTCTGAC
>PVKA01010251.1:41055-65233 GCA_004027165.1 Ctenomys sociabilis
AAAAAAAAAAAAAAAAAAGATCGGATTAGCCTCTGTCTTAATAGGTCTTCTGTGCTCTGGGGCAGGGATGAGGCCCTCAAGTGGCTCAGTGCTGCCCACTCCACTCCGCCATTCCTGATGTGATCCTTGTCTTCCTCTGGCCTCTGCCTGTGGCCCTGCAGACTCTGGTGGTTGAGAAGAGCACCAGTGAGCTGAGAATCTGGTGGGATTGCACTCCGAGTGGCATGCGCTGTCTTCTGTAGGGGCCAGCAGAGATGTGTGGGCATTTCCTGTGACTGGTGTTCTGCTGAGGTCCAACACTTACTGAATGCTTATCTGTGTCAGCTTCAGTAACAGCGCTGTTCTGCCTCGCCTGCAAACACACACACACACACACACACACACACACACATTCACTGCCCCACTCAGGTCAAGACGCAGGTGTGTGGCGCTGCTTCTTATTTTGCATAGCCATACCCCACATCTTACCCATTTCCACTCTGTGGCTTCTGTCATTGTCTGATACGGCTCTGTGTCACCTTTCAGCTACATGATGTGGTGTGATAACAGGTCATTTTATTGCTGTAAATGTGTGGTGTTCTTCCATACACACTTATCACATTAATTCTCCATTTCTTTTTTGACACACATATGAGTTGTTTCTAAGTGATGACAAATTCTATTTGCTGCTAGTATTGTCAAGTGCAATATATACAGATATTTACCTGGAACAACTTAGAAAAGCCAAGTAAAATCTATCCATTGAATAGTCATGCTGAGATATGACTTGCAGGCATGAAGTTAAGCCTCTGGACATGCCTGGCTTGGGTTTTGAGCAGGGCATGTTGTCCTCTGTGTGGTTGATCACACAGAATAATGTACAAGAGAAGAAACAAAAGAAAGCAGCAAAATAGTAGATTAAAGAACAAACGTAGGGCCAGCAAGATAGCTCAGTGGGCTGAAGCACCTGCTTATGCAAGCTTAGGCAAGTGCACGGACCCTGTTTGATCCCTGGCACCACATGCCATGCCCGCCCTGCCTCCAGGGAGGTGGGAGTCAGCACAGTGGTGCATGCTGTAACGCCAGCACTGAGGAGGCTGAAGGCAGGGGCCATGAGCCTGTCTGAGCGGCGTGTGAGACCCCACAACACTCAAATACCTTTGAAAAGAAAAGAATAAGCACAGCTGTGTCCCAGTGAGGCTTTATTTACCATGTTGGATTTTCCATTTAGTACAGTTTTCATATATCACAAAAGTATTGTCTTTGTTTTCAGTATTTAAAAACATAATACCAAATTTTAATTTTTTAGGCCATCAGGCATAATTTCAGGCCGTGAACTTTGTTCTGGGAGGCTGAGGCAGGAAGACTGCAGGTTCAAGCCTCGCCTGGACAACCTAAGGCCTTAAGGATGCCCAATTTCAAAGAATAACAGGGCCGGCCAGATGCTCAGTGGATTAAAGCACTTGCTTAAGCAGGGGCAGGGGCAGGGCCTGCCGTGCTGGCCCGTCCCTGGGCGCACTGAGACAGCAATTGAGACGGGGCATGGTGGCATGCGCCTGTGATCCCAGTACTTGGGAGGCTGTAAACAGGAGGGTCACTGTGAGTCCAGTCTGCACGGTGAGACCCTGTACACCGTGTAGACCCTGTCCTAGATGCGAACGGAAAAGGATAGTAAAAGGTCTGGGGATGCAATTTAGCTCCATATGAAGATTCTGGATTCAGTCCCCCATACTGAAGAAGAAGAGAGACACCAGCAGTCATTTGGATCCATGCTGTGACTTCGTACTTTGCCTCTATCTATATGTCTATGCACCCACCACTTCCAAATAAGGTCACTTTCTGTTGTACTCTGGGCTGCAACTTGAATGAGTCATTTTGAAGAGATAGATATAGTTGAACTCATGACACCAATATGGAGAAAAGTTTTATTGTTTCATTGATAGATATTTGTATATTATCTGCCATGTTGGTGTTTAGGATTGTTGACTTATTTCAGACATCTGAAGTTTTTCTTAAATTCTCAGCATTCTTCTGAACTGCCTAATGTACAGTGGAGATTAGGAACCACCCAAATGTCTCCATAGCAACCCTGTTCCCTGGCAGTGTCCGCAGCCTGTGGTAGTGGGTGCGACTCTGCAGTGGCAGCATAGATTACATGCTCAGTGCACAGCAGGTTGGAGTCTGGCTATTACGTGCCACACCGATTCCCCCAGTGACCCTCAGGGGTGCTGTCTCTCGGGGCCATGGTGTCTGCCTTTGGTACTGCTTCCGCAGGCAGTGACTTGTCTTGTTTGCTGGACGTATAGCTCGTGGTAAAGTGGGAGCCCTGGGTTCAATCCCCAGTACTGCAAGATGAAGTCGCTTCCACCAGGCAGTGAGATCTTAATTGTGATCTTACAGTTAGTCGTGCTGTCTCCCGTTGCTCCCAAATCTTCATTAAGCATACACATTCACTGTGCTTGGAATTGTTTATTATATTTTATTCCCAAATGTGATTTCAGTCATTTGGAAATTGAATGAGTTTTCTTTTTCTAATGAAAGTAACTAGGAAGACCGTCGTGGCCCCTGCCTGCCGCCTGGTACGTCCCTCCGTGTACTAAGCGTCACTCTGTCTGTGCAGGCCTTGCCAGCCGTGTCTCGGCAGCATTACTTGCCATCTGCCTGTCAGGATCTCAGCAAGTGGGAGTCGATGCTGAAGATAAAAGAAGGACTTCTAAGGCAGAAAGAGATTGTCATTGATCGGTAAGTACATTTTTATTTGCGATGTATTTCAGTCAAATGAGATGTAATTTAATGACACTGTGCACTCTAGAGTTTGGGAATTTGCTGGTGCATTGATGCTGCCTGTTGGCCCTGCCCTGTCCACTCTATTGGGAGCCATTCTGTAGAATGTTGGTCTGTCTTCTGTTTGTCTGGCCCCTGTCCCCTCTGTGTGTACTGCACTGTCTGGAAGCCTGGTTGTGGCTTGCCAAAGCAGCCGGTGCCCCTGTGCTTTGTCTTCAGGCACCAACAGAAGGAGGGCTTCTTTCCAGCAGCTTGCTCTTCATGGACAGGTGTGAGGCTTGAGGCCTCACAGCAAAGTGGTGAATGTTTGAAGTAACTGACAGATAAGAGCTGTGTGAGCTTTTGACGCCCCCAAATTTGTGTAGGTTGTAAAGGAGAAGGGCTGATCTAGATGGTCAAGTGGGTGCTTAGCCCCTCCACAGGCAGAGTGGTCTCTGTCTTGACTGGGGAAGTGATAGCACAAAGGCTCGGCCCCGCAGGCTGGGGGAGGGGCTCGATGAAGAGGGCAGGGTGCTGAAGCTGCTGTCTCCCCTGGTGCCTTGGTGGCGACAGAGCCCTGTGTGCCAGCACGCGAGGGGAGGGTAGTGCCGCTGGCTCCTCCGCCTCACCTGCTGGCTTAGTCCAGGACACAGGGGCGCTGCTGGCCGGCTCGGGCCTCCCACCACTCCCACTGCTCTCTTGGTCACAATCCGGGTGACAGTGCCTGTGGGGAGAAGGCACAGTCACTCTGTGTACTAAGACAACCAGGGTAGTAGTAGTAGACTTGTTTTGTTTTATTTTATGTTTTGAGGCAGCATCTTGCTGCGTGGTGCAGGCTGGCCTCGAACTCTTGATCTTTCTGCTTTGGCCTTCCGAGTTCTGAGATCACAGGTGTGCACTACCACTCCTGGCTAATTGTGGACATCTCTGTGAACAGTCTGCCTGCCCAGTATTTTATGCCATCTTAGGATTTTTCTTTACACATCTATAGCATTTTAAAATAATGCATTGGATATTGTATAAAACAGTGGAAGAGGAACCAGCTTTCACTTCTAAAACAATAGAACCAGTATTTAAGCACAAAATTGGGTGTAAAAACCTCTGTAACACATAGAGTTCTTAAAATTAGAACCAAATATTTAACTTTCTTCTCAGAAATAGACTAGGGACATAAAGTGCTGGTGACACATGCAGAAACTGTTTCAGAGATGAGTGACAGGCCTTGGCGTTCATTTAAGCAGACCCTAGAGTGCAGGTGCTGGCCAGGCCTCCTGCTTACGGGCACTGTGTGGCTAATGATGCTTTTCAGGTCACTCCACTAAGAATTACTTGCTGGGTATTATTTTGAAAATGTCAATGTACTCAACATTGTGAGAGAAAATGTTTGTTCGCCCTGTGTGTCTTTGTAGTGGATGACTGCACCGTCAAAACAGAGCAGACGCTTATGAAAAGTACAGTAGATACTGGGTTACTGAGTGTGCCCCATCTCTTGAGAGAACTGTGTAGGTTAGCTTTGTGGTCACCACAGAAAACCAGGAGACCTGGTGCTTTATCCTCTGTATTTGGCACTGTAATCGCACAGGTATTCTGAGAGTGTGCCTGGCTTCTTGCACTTTGGTTCACTGTATATCCCTGCTCAGGTAAAGGGTTTTGCCATTGAAAAAAACTGGAGTTTCTGAAGGGTGCTGTTCTGGGTAGCTCCTTCTCCATCCAGCTTCATAACACAAGGACTGAATGACTGACTGACTGTAACACATCCCGAGGTACTGCCTGGTGCAGGGTCGCCGTCCTCGCAGTGGTGGGCACAGGAGCATGCTTTTTTGCATACACAAGTTTTATATACTGATCTCTGCCCGATAGATTCTGAGCTTGCTGACAGAAGCCTTTCCTGGACATTTTGTAACTCATCACTCTTCACGCTGAGAAAGTAGCCTCATTTTAATAGAAAAGAGGTTAGAATTCTGGGTTAACCTGCTGTTGCTTATATATAGGTCCACTGGTAGCTTGCCTGGGCCTGGGCTAGGGACGTGGCTCGGTAGCTGAGCACCTGCCCAGCATGTGCAGGACTCCGGGGCCAATCCCCGGCTCTGCTCAGAAAAGTCTTTTTAAATAGTGGCACTTTCAAATCATCCCACTGAAGTTGATCAGCTAGGAGTAAGTCAGCACACTTGAGACTGACACAGAGAATGTGCTCAGCTCTCACAGAGACCACTGAGTTAGTTCTGTTAGTGACCCTGGCCCTGTTGGGAACTTGCATCGTGTCATGATTGACAGTGTCTGTAAATATACTTCTCGTTTAGTTATATGTGGAAATGTAAGTGTGAACCATGCTAGAGAACCCTTTTAAAATCAATGAATTCTTTGCTACAGTGTAGATACCTTTTTAATTAAATGGTTAATGACCTAAATCATGTGTGTTATATAGAGCTTATGATATAGAGTTAAAAGAAGTCTGTTTATTTATTTCAGGACTACTTAGAGTAGCTCACACTCACACGTTTCATTAACCGTAATTTCTGAGCTTGTGTTTGTGACAGTACCTGTGTCTTTTACTTTGACACATACCGAAGGAGTGTGTTAATTCTCCATCATAAGTGTTAAAATGAGACTTGATCATTTTATCAGGAAATTTGAGCATTTGAATACCATTTTAATAGTTTGTTTATGATTTTGGTAGTTTGTATGCAGACATACAGTGTTAAGGAATCAGAGAATGCATGTTTAAGTATCTCCCGTTGTGGTCTCTGCTGGTACAGTATGCTGTGATTTAGTTCTAACGCAGAACACCAGGGTTAGCAGTGGACTCCACAGACACTGGCCGAGTCCATGGCAGGATGGCCCCACTGCAGATACCAGGCCCGGCTCAGACACCAGGCTGGCCAGGCTTCAACAGCTGCTGTAGCAGTTACCCTACCAAAGGAAATCAGGAACTGAGTTCGAGCCGCGGGGATCCTGTGCTGAATCCACAGAGACAGTGCGCCCAGACCCTCAGTGCTGAGATGACAGGCGATTTGAGGGCTTTCTTCTCTGCTGCTGTACTTCCCTTTTCCTCCTGCGGCCCGGGAGCCACAAAGTTACGTGTCTGCAACACAATGTTAGTGTTTTTGCCTTATACAGCCTCATTACCTTTCATGAGATTTCAGTGTAGACTGTTTGCCTGTGTACTTAGCACTTACGGTACTCTTTCTTTCCTGAAGATCCAGGGTTTCATCTCATAGCATTATCCTTCGGCTTGAAGGTGGCCCTTTATGATTTCCCATCATTGAAGTCAGATGATAAGTTCAGCTTTTAGCTTTTTCTCAAAAGAGTTTTTTTTCTTTAAACCTTACCACTGGTTTTTGTTGGCTAAAGCTACCTAACTAGGCTTTGTTAGTAATTTTACTAGTAAATTTTGTTTGTTAATTTTTACTTACATTAAAAAGTCCTAGGTTGAGAGTTTCAGTTTTTTAGTGCTTTAAATTGCTCACTGTTTTCCTGATGGCCTTACGCAGATGAGAAGTCTGGTGTCCTCTTACCTTTGTCACCCTGAAACCCTTCTTCCTCCTGCTGCTCTCGAGGTTTACTCACTCACTTTGAGCCGCTTAGTTAATGGGTCCCTTGCTCAGTGTGCCTGGGTTTAGGGTTAGCTGGACTTCCTGAATCTGCGGCATCTGCAGTTCTTATGAAATTGGAAAAACTCTTGGCCATTTTCTGCAGATTTTGGGGGGTCCCCCACCTTTCTTACCTTTAGCGATTTCAGTTATGCAGATATTTGGCCTTTGAGAATTGTCCCAGAGCTGAAGGATATTCTGTTATTAAAGCTTTTGGTTTTGTCTGTTTGGGTTTCTTTTGGGATAGTTGTTATTGCTGTGTGTTCAGGATAATGTGCGCTCTGGCTGGGTCCTACTGCGTGCCATTCGCCCCTGCCTCCCGAGCCCAGGAACCGGCTGTGACAGCCGACCCTGTGTCTTCATCTGGTTTATCCTGTGTGCCAGGTGTCTCAGCACCTGGCTTTTCTGATTATTATGAGTTGTAATTTCCAGGTTCTCTGCATGCCTTGTGATTTCTTACTTGATATCATGCTTTATGAACTTTACTTTTGTTTTCTTGAGCTTCATTCTGAGAAGTGTTTTTTGTTGTTGTTTTAAAGTTTTGTTCTTGGCATCATGCTGAACTTAATGTGGAGGAAATTTCTCTCCTCTGCTCCCAGGTGTCCACTGTCTTGAGCACCTTTGTCTCAATGTGTTGCTTTCTGCTTCAGGTGGGAGGGATAATCTAGGCCCTACTGCTCCCTCAGCTGGGAAGGAGAGTGTTCTCTGTTAGGGTTTAAATGATTGGAAAATTGTTGGAAGACTTAACTCTTTATTGGTTACCTAGTTCCTATTTCTCATTTTCTATATGGTTGTTTTTTAAAAGATAACAAGTGTTTTAAAAAATAAAAATGATAGTAGGCCAAGTTCCTTGATGCAGTCTAAAGCATATAACCTTGCTTGTTTCACAGTTACTTTATAATTTTTTAAACATCAAGCTACTTGTTTCTCCGTAGTATTACTATTTATTAAAAATTGTTCAGTGCCAGCCCCACCCCTGGGGCATGCTGAGACTGGGTGTGGTGGCGTGCACCTGTAATCCCAGCTCTTGGGAGGCTGTAAACAGGCAGGTCACTATGAGAACAATCTAATAGACCCTGAACACCCTGTAGACCCTTCCCTAAAATACAAAATAAAATAAAAAGTAAAAGTAATAAAAAATAATTCTTATTCTTTTGTATCCTTATTGTGAGACTTAGTAAATTTTTGGAGCTGAGACATACGGCACATAAAACTCTTAACATCCTGCCTGATTGGTAATAGCTTTACGAGGAGCAGCACGCTGTTGGAGAAAGCCTCTCACTTTTGCGAATGGGATCTCCCCTCCCCCAGGTCACGTCAGGGCTGGCCAGAGCCTGGGCTGTCTGTCGCTGGCCATGCTGGCGTGCAGACCACACAGCTGGTGTCAGGAAGAAGACTTTTGGAGGCATGCAGGAGAGGAGGAGCTCATATTGCCAGTGCTGCACACAGCTCCTGCCATGGTGACCTACAGCAAGAGACGTGCAGTGTAGTTCATGTTTCGGGGGGAAGTCCACAGCCAGCTGGCTCCAGCCAGAAGCACCACCGCAGAGGGTGCGGCAGAGCGAGCTGCTGCGTTCATGGTGCCTGGCAAAGGTAGAGCTGGGGAGCAGGCAGAGAGGGGGGCCGGGGGCCAGATGCACCCAGCCGCGGGCCCCACGGCCCTTGGGCAGGCGCCACGTCAGGCAGCTGACGCTGCACGCTCGCCACCGAGATGGTGACTGAGTCGGCCACCCTCGCACAGATGCCAGAGGTCAGGGATGGCTCTGTTGGCAGACTGTGGAGCACGTTCTGGAGGAGTGGAAGGGTTTCAGTCAGCGGACTTCCTGACTGTCTTAGTTCTTTGCTTATTGCTGAGACAAAGCACTGGAGACCCACAAGATAAAAGGAGGAAAGATTTATTAGGCCACGGTTTGTAGAGGCTTCGGCTCATAGTCCACTTGTTCTATCACAGGGTGGCATGGCCGAGGGGCACTGAAGAGGAGAAACATTTCCTGGCAAAAAGGGCAGCAGCAGTAGGCCCTGACAGCAGCCCCCTTTCGGCCTTCATATTCCATCCAGGTTATCTGCCCTTAGCGTGGGTAGAACTCACACGGGGGAGGGGCCGCCCTTAATCCCAGCATCACACCCCCTAGACCCAGCTGCCACTGTAGAACCCCACTCTGCCACCCAAAGCTCTGAAGGAACATCTAGATATAAGCCGTAATGCTGGCCAAGCAGGCAGCACCTCTCATGGGAGGTGAGAAGAAAGGGAAAAGCAAAGTTCTTTGTTAGGGTCTGGGAAGCTGAGTTTCACAGAATGCCAGAAGGGCCCCACAGCTTAAGTAAGCCTGATAGGCAGCCCACAGCTTGGAGAGCTTTGTAGCTTTGAATGTTCTCCATTACTGGTTTCTAAATTTGACAATACTGTTACCCTCTTGGGTAAAATAATTACGACACTAAAAACTCTGCTTTTAACTGTTTCTTATAAAAGTATATTCTTTGTAATGTAACTTCAAGTTTTGTTTTACAGGCAGAAGCAGCAGATTACCCACCTCCATGAGCAAGTAAGGGATAATGAACTGTGGTCACAGCATGCCTTGTTAGGACATTGTGCGAACTGCGAAGACCCCTGTGTGGCTAGTTTGCAGGTAAGGCTGTGGGAGAGTAGTTCCCCCTAGTAGTGAACATAGGCCCTTTGCACTGATCTGTAGCTCTTTTTATTTTTTATTTAGGGATGGGGTCTTGCTAAGTGATGGAGTTCCGTGGGCTGGCATTGTTGGCATGTGTCACTAAGCCCAGTTGACTACAAAATATTTTATAACTGTTATTTAACGCTTAGCTTGTAAAATTAGGGCATTCAGTCACGGTGTGAACTGGTAGTCTAGCCCCATGTTTTCCGGGCGTGGTAAGCAGGCCAGGCCCCTTTTAGGCGTGCACAAGCACTGCTGAGGTCAGTTTCCAGTGCATCTGTCCAGGGTTGCTGGGCAGCATCAGCAGATATACACGTATTTCATTACTTTAAAAGGCATCGGGATGCATTGCTTGGCATCTGGCTTTGTTCTTTCTTTCCAGGCCTTGTGTGAGAGTGTGACTTGTGTTGGCCGTGTCGTGTGACTGCCTTTGGAGCACGTGTGAGGCGCCCCTCGGGGAGGGCGTGTACCGCACAGGGCCTCTCTGGAGCGGGGGTGTGTGCACGCTTCTCAGGAGCGTGGCCGCAGAGGCTGGGAGCTCCCCCCAGGAGCTTCTGGTGCGCTTCTCCCAGGAGGGATGCTGAGCTACTGTGTATTAGTTAAACACCCATTTATCTTTTTTTCTTTCTTTCTGAGAAAGGCCCTTTTGTTTGGCTTGTTTTTCTGTTGGGGAATGGGTTTTGTTTACTGTTTTTGTGTAAGCAATATGTAAAACAATTTATATACAGAAGAAATTAGCTTTTTATCTATAATCTGATTTGAAAGTAATTTTTTAAATTTGTCAAGTTTTCTGTTTATATAATTCTGCCTCTTTTCCTCCATGTAATTTTTTTCTACCATAAACTCTGATTCTAAAGTGTTTTATATACGAATTCCATCTTTTCAAATGAGCCTATTTAACAAAACAGTTAGTGAATACCCACTGTGAGACCTGTCCTTGAGGGTCTTGGGCCTCACGGAGCAGAGACCTCAGGGAGCAGGCTTCGTCCTTGCTGCACTGCCCCCCCCGCATGGCAGAGTCTGGGACTGGAAGTGGAAATAGGGCTGAGGTTCATTTTGTCCCCAAGAAGAGTGCAGCCTACTGGGGACAGAGACAAACTGGCTGTGAGACCTTACGGCGCACTTACAGGGGAGTGGACGAGCCCCTTGCGCCAGTTCCCCCTTCTCCTTTTAAGGGCTTTCTTTAAAATTTATTGTGTGTTTTTCTATATAAACTTTATAATTAGCTCACTTGGGGGTGAGGGCTTTTGGTATTTTCTTTGGGATCAAAAGTGAGGCCTGATAACATTGTGGTGATATCAAACACTTCTATTTGTGGAAAAAAAAAAATCCTCTTTGTTAAAGTCTTTATTCTTAGATTTTAAAAAAATCATTTGAAGTAGAATTTTTCCTTTTATTACATTTTCAATTGTGTTTACTTATAAGTATTAAAAAGGGCCAGTGAGATAGCTCAGCAGACTAAAGCACCTGCTTAGTCGAGCTTAGGCAAGTGCAGGAACCACAGTGTGATCCCTGGTAACACACGCCACGCCAGCCCCCAGAGTCCAGGTGTGGCGGTGCACGCCTGTAATCTCAGCACTGGGGAGGCTGAAAGCCGGAGGATCGCCATGAGTCTGAGCTGCATAGTGAGACCCCTTATCAGCCAAATATGTTGAAAAAAAAATAAGCATTAAAGTGTTGGATATTAAAATGAGAAAATACTGCGGACAAAATAGCTTCAGATGTACCTCAGGCAGAGGCATCTCACATGGATTCTCTGGCTTCCATCACACTCAGTGACTCACCCATCAAGCTGCTCTTGACAGTGGTCTCATCTGTGCGGCTTCACTTAGCAGCAAGGTTCTGTAGCAGAGACTGCTGTGCTATTTAAAAATGGCCTTGCTATGCTGTGTAAGTGGATAATGTTCTTTGATAATAGTATTGTTACGAAAGCCATTCGGTGTCTCCTGGTAAACTTCACGGAGTAAGTGCCTTCCTGGGATTACACAAGCATTAACAAAAGCAGGTGAAGCCCTGGAAAGCTGATGAGAACAGCCTTTGGACACACTGTCAGGCCAGCAGAGGGCTGTCGAGTCAACCCTCAAGCCACAAGCCCAGGTCACTCTAAAAGGGAGGAAGGGACTGCCTATCTGTGGGAAGGTTTCCACTTAGAAGGACACTTGAAGTGTCATTGAGAATTCAACTTTAGAGCACCGGATCAGTTTATGCCTGGGAGTGCCAGGGAAGTGCTAGGTAGCATAACTTGTAAATCTGTATAGAGAGCTGTTAGATGGCAAGGGTTGGAAGAGACAGCAAATAAGATGACATACTATTTCTCTAGCAGAGAGATTTTTACCTCGGATTTATAAATAATTTCTTATAGGTGGTGATTTTATGCATGCCCATTTTCGTGGTTCATATTTGGTTAGCCTAATCCCATAGAGCATTTGACAAAGAAAATTAGTATTCTGTATATTCTAATGTCAGTTAGTAAAACAATATTTTAAACATATGGATGGAAGACAAATTGTTAGTTAACTTCCGTCTAATAACAACTTACAGCAATCTTAGAGTCCAGACAGCTTTGAGAGCGGGCTTGTCAGGTCCCCTGATGCAGTGTGGGAAAGCTTCCAGAGAGTTTTAGTGGTATTTGTGATAGAATAAAAGGTGTATATTTAATGTCTTACACTCAAATTTCTACCCAGTGTACATCTTTGGGAAAAAATATATATATTTAGAATTAGCCAGCTGGACTCTGGTTAGATGACCCAAGTTTGTGTGCAGCATCCAGTGCCTCATAATTGGGAGCCAGTCGAACAGACGCCTTCTTCTCTCCATTAGGCCTGATTAGCGGATCAGCCTTGGCAGCATCGACGTCACAGAGCTTCTTCACAGCTTGTTTCATTTGGTGTTTATTGGCTTTTGACATCCACAAGGAGCAGGAGTGTGTTGTGGTCCCCGATCCTTTTCATGGCTGACTCAGTGGTCAGGGGGAACTTGATTATGGTGCAGTGGTCAAGCTTGGTCCTCCTGGGGGCGCTCTTCCGAGGGTACTTGGGCTTCCTCCGGAGCCGCAGTGCCTTGGGACGGTGGAAAGTGGGCGATGTTTATATTGTCCTCTTTTTGCGGCTGGGGACGCCTTTCAGCATTGCCTTCTTGGCCCTCAAAGCTTTTGCTTTGGCTCTGACTTCGGGAGAGGCAGAAGCAACCTTCTTTGCCTTCGGTGCCATCTTCTGCCCAGTATACATCTTAATGGGAAAAATGTGAAGGAAGTTTTCTTTTGTTGATTGAAGATGAGATTTTCAATGTGCCTGTGCACCTTTGCAAAATCAGTTATTTCATTGATTCATTGTTCTTTCTTTTCTTTCCATTTTATTATTTTTTTAACTTTTCCTCACCACCAAGTCCATTGATTATGGCAAGTGCCTAGTGAATGAATCCCTTTAAAAAGCATTAAACATTTAAAATGTTCAGTTCTGGAGCCATAACCGTAAGAACAATAGTCTGTAGGAACCACAAAGCCTGGGTGGGAGACCACACACGTTCACTCACTGAGGTTATAGGAACGATGAGTATGATTTTGCCTTTCGGCATGAGCCTGGCAGGGACACTGGTGAAGCGCAGGCAGGTGCTGCTTGCTGCGGCCCCAGTGGTCGTCTATGAGGAGCTGTGGCCCTCAGCAGGTAGGTGTACAGTGTGCCTCTGGAAGCAGCCCGGCCCATGTGCAGCAGGGAGACCCCAGCCGAGCACCCAAGAGGCCACGTGAACACACGTGGGCATTCACAGCAGCTGCTTTTTATGCTTGCTTTGAGAGAGGGCACAGCTCTATAGCTTAGGCTGGCCTCGGACTCACAGTGACCGTCCTGCGGTGGCTTCCCACATGCTGGGATTCAAAGTGTGTGCCACCACGCCCGGCGCACACTGCATTCTACAGCAGTGGTTTGGCGACTGCACGGTCACGGCCCTGCACAGCTATGTGGTGTGCAGGGAGGGAGCTTCGGTGTGTCAGGGCTTGGGCCCTGAGCTGTAGCAGTCACAGGGGCAAGCAGAAGCACAGGTCAGCGCTGAGCCCTGCAGCCAGGCCAGCGCAGGGGGCAGGGTGCAGCCACAAGGAGGGCACAGCATGAACCTCGGCTAGGGTCTCCTTGCTTCCATCTGGCCAGCCCTCAGGCAGCTGGCAAGCGGCAGATGGTGCTCTGCTCCTAGCGTGTTACGTTTCTTTCCAGGCAAGCGAAATCAGAGTAGTGTGAAAAAGAGTGCGGGGCCCACATTCCCTGTGGGTTGCCCACAGGCAGAGGCACCCTAACAAGGGCAGGCAGGGTGACAAGCCGTGGGCCCGGGTCCCCATGTGTGTCTGGGATTGGTGGGCCTGGGATCATCGGGCAGGGCTGGCAGCTGCACCTGTGAGAGTGAGAGCCAGACTATAGGGAGAGGTGGGCACTGAGAGATTCGGTTTGTAAGAGGTGGTCACCCCATGCCCACTCAGCCAGAGAGGTGCCATCTTGGCCTCACCTGGCAGCGCTGGTGAAGTGATGCCAGTGTGTGCCAGGAGGGTGAGACTGTGGTGTGGGTGCTCTGGCCAGCTCCGTTTCTGCACTCTGAAGGCTGCAGCAGGTACTTTCCTCTGGGAGCTATATCCCTAGGCTCCTGGCGGCCTGCAGTTCTCTGTACTTTAGGAGGACGAGTGTGCTAGCCGAAGGTGTCCAGCAGCAATCTGGAGGGCAAGGTGCGTCCAGGGCAAGTAGGTGGAGCGTGTGTGCAGGCTTCTCATGCCCAGAGCCCTCACCCTGCCCGCACGGTGTCCCAGCTACTGACGTCAGGACCATGCAGTGGTCTGTGGTAGGGCATATGTCTTTTTGCTTTATTTTGGTAGTGGAGGGTTGAACTCCCCTGAGTTCACACTGGCCACATGGCAGATAGGTTCGTGATAAGTGGCTGAGTTGTCCAGGCTGGGCTGGAACTTGCCATCTTCCTGGCTCAGCCTCCCAGAGTGCCAGTCTTACAGGAAGGCACCGTCGTGTGTGGCTAGGATTACGTCATTTGGGTTTAAAAGTTTATAATGACATATATCCATCAAGCATCATACACCAAAATAGCGTCACACCTCTTGGGTGTCTCACCGCTGGAGGGAGTAGCTTGCTATTTCTTCTTAAAAATTTTATCTAAAATAAAAATTGCGTAATCAAATAATGAGACAGCAATAGTTGTTATACTGAGTATCATTATCTTTAAACTAGAGTATAAGAGATAAACCAAAAAGATTTTTTATAAAAAAGAAACATTAGCCTTTCGGCCGGAACCGCCATCTTCCAGTAATTTGCCAAAATGACTAACACAAAGGGCAAGAGGAGGGGAACCCGGTATATGTTTTCCAGGCCTTTTAGAAAACATGGGGTTGTTCCTTTGGCCACTTACATGCGAATCTACAAAAAGGGTGATATTGTAGACATCAAGGGAATGGGTACTGTGCAAAAAGGAATGTGTCACAAATGTTACCATGGCAAAACTGGAAGATTCTACAACATTACCCAGCATGCTGTTGGCATTGTTGTAAACAAGCAAGTTAAGGGCAAGATATTTGCCAAGAGGATTAGTGTGTGTATTGAGCATATTAAACACTCAAAAAGTCGTGATAGTTTCCTGAAACGTGTCAAGGAAAGTGATCAGAAAAAGAAGGAAGCCAAAGAGAAAGGTACCTGGGTTCAGCTGAAGCGCCAGCCTGCCCCTCCCAGAGAAGCGCACTTTGTGAGGACCAATGGGAAGAACCTGAGTTGTTGGAACCTGTTCCCTATGAATTCATGGCATAAACTGGGGGTGTCGCTCTGCCATTCAGTACCTAATTAGCAGCTTACGTGTTCTAGGTCTCATGTAAAAATAAAATCATCCTGTATTCTAAGGGTGGATTTCTTAGTTGAATAGTATGTGGTGCCTTCTTACCTCAGAAATATTTGCAGCAGATGTTCACTGTACCTAGTAATTGTGTGTAGTCCATACTCTCCAGTGTTTTTCTTGCTCAAAGATTGCTGAGGTATTGTGCAGGTGTATACCCAAATAATCACATATTTATAAGATATTTATATTGGCTTGAATATCCTGTAAATCATCCTGGGGAAAAGATGTATCAAATTAAAGGAAGTCACTTCAGAAACAAATAGAAGTCCATTTCAGTTAAATAAATTGTTTAAAGCAAAAAAAAAAAGAAACATTAAAAAAAAGAAGCATGACGCAGAACTTACTTTTCAAAATGCACTAAGATAACTAGTAGTATAAATGAGATCAATTAGCATACATGTGGAAATATTTTTAAGACAGTGAAGTTGCTGTTTTGGGAAATTATTTGAACTTCTCCCTGCTTCCTGTTTATCTCTTCTTCTTCTTCTTTGTGTAAATACATAAATATGTGTATTCTGTGTGTTTCTCGTATAGAAACCATGTGATCTTTAATCTTTGTCGGTCCCAGTGTATCTTTATGGCAGCACAGCACTCCAGGGTGTACAAATACGTTTTCCTTATCCTTTTATCTGCTGATTAGCTTATGTCCAGTTTCCAAGATGTAGCTATTACTCATCGTGCTGTTAGAAACATGGTAGCATCTGTGTCCTGCAGAGTGATGGTTTTGTTCTTCGGGGCAGTGCCTAGAAAGAGGAGAGCTGGCCAGGAGGAGCTCTTCCTAGGGCTGCACAGTGCTCTGTCTGGCCTAGAAAGAGGAGAGCTGGCCAGGAGGAGCTCTTCCTAGGGCTGCACGGCGCTCTCTGTCTGGCCTAGAAAGAGGAGAGCTGGCCAGGAGGAGCTCTTCCTAGGGCTGCACGGCGCTCTCTGTCTGGCCTAGAAAGAGGAGAGCTGGCCAGGAGGAGCTCTTCCTAGGGCTGCACAGCGCTCACTGACTGCCCATGGTTATTCCTTCACCTGCTGCAGGAACACGTGGTTCTTCCCAGGCTTTGGAGTCATGAATAAGGTGCTGCAGTGTGCAGGGAACCCAGAGGTGTGTGCTCTTCACGCCACACAGGTACTTCTGCTGCCACACACACCAGGCAGCAGGGCGGCACCACCTGGTCTGTCCTCTGGTTCAATGTGACCCATCTAGAAGATGGTTGTGGCGCTTCAGTTACTGCTCAGGCGTCTTCCTGTCTCCCCGCAGCACACATGCCCAGGACCCCGTGTCAAGTCGCTGGAAGCATTCAGGACAGCCTATGTGTTCCTGTGCAACATCATGGTGTAGGTGCGGTGTGTGAATCCTGCCTTGGCCTCTCCAGGGCCAGCCCCAAGCCACGATTTCTCTCCGTCTTCCTCGCTTCACATGTCCCCTGGCTTCCAGGAGCTGGAGAGTAGGAAGCGAGTCTGAAGCCCAGGCACGCGTTTGCTGTGTCGCAGCTGCTCTGAGTGCCCCTGCACAGGTGGATGATGTGGGCCTGTGTCCAGCATCGTAGATGGAGCTGCATAGCACAGCTGCAGGTCCTTTGGTGAGAGGGTGTTTCACTGCAGAAAAAATGCCGGGACGTCTTCCAGGGGGCTGCACCCAGCTGCCTTCCCTGCGGCTCCAGCCCTCCCTCATGGGCAGTTTGCACTTTGGCTGTCCTGACTTGTGGATAGAGGCAGGCATCTTGTGTTACCTTTGCAGCTTAGGGACCTAATGACAAGTGGCAAAGGTCTTTCCATACACTTATTTGCCATTTGTGAATGTTCATTGGTGAGGCACTTTTTCAGACCCTCACCCAGTTTTTAAAAAATGTACTTGTCTCATTTTTGGAAGGGCACTGAGAATCTTAACTCAGAGCCTTGCGCTTGCCACCAGGCCCTCTGCCATTGAGCTATACCCTGCCCTTCCTTAGCTGTTTTAATTGGTTCTCTATTGTTGACTTCTTGAGAGTTCCTTGTGTGGTTCAGGTAACAGATTTCGCAGTTGTGCAGTCTTGCCATGTCTTTCCCTGCAGAGAAGTTCCTAGTGTCAGTGAGGTGTGGCTTCCTAGGCATCTCTTTCATTGGTTCTGGCTTGGGTGCTGCATCTAGAAAGTCATCACTGTGGCACAGATCACTGAGTTCCTAGTACAAGGAATTTTGTAGGACTTTGATTGACCTTTGGGACTAGGGTCCGTTTGGAGTGAATTTGCATGAGTAGTGTAAGATCTGTGTCATTTATTCTTTATATGTGGGCGTCTTATCTCCAGCACCATTTGCTGAATTAGAAAAGGCACCATTGCATTCCCATTGCACTGCACTGTATTTATTGAATTTAATGTTAGCTCAAAATTACCAGAAAAACTTTATTATTAGCTTTTTATTTCTGTAAAACTTTAACTTGTAGTGAATGCATGTAGCATGCAATTTCCTACTTACATTTCTGAGTATACTTTTAAGCTAAATAATCGCTCTCTTTCATTAAACCTCTTCTGTGGCCTAGGAGCTTTCTATCCTACTCCTGACTTTGACGGTCCCGCCCCTCTTCCTCCCACAGCTGCAGAAGTTCCAGGGTGCCTCCAGGCAGGCCCCCAGTGCGGAGCCAGCAGCCCAGCCCCTGCCCGAGGGCCTGGAGCAGATGCTCACCTCTATGGAGAAGGAGAAGGAGGTCTCGCAGCTCAACGACTTCCTCACTCAGAGAGTCAGCCAGTTTGCTGAGGAGAAGAGGAAGCTGGAGGAGAAGGTAGGTGTCTTGGTAGGCGTGTTGGATGAGCAGTACTCCCTGGGTAGGAGAGGCCATCCTTTGCCTGCACCAGGCTCATGCCTACGCTAGGCGATTAGTCCTGTGCATCTTTTGTGAAGCCCTGTAGGTTCTCTAGGGATAGAAATCTCTATGTCAGCTCTTTCTGGCTGAAAGCCACTTGCCCCCACCCGTGGCCATTTTCCTCATTGGGTTTGTCATCCTGTGTTTTAGTCTTTATTAAGCTGGGGAATCTAGTTTGGGGTGAGAAACAAAAGCCAAATGCATACACAACCCACTGTTACTAAAATTGTTTTTCCTTTTTCACACTCAGTCCCCATGGCAGTATCATTAAAGATGGAGGACATTTGTGTCCCTAATTTATTGAAGAGGCACAGATCCTAGGGTGATGTGGTAGTAGAAATAATCGTGGACTTCTTTGTTGTGAACACCTCCTGATTATTTTATTAGGTCAGCCTTCTATTCATGTGACCCTGGAGGAGGTCACCCTGATTTCTGCAGTTTGACAGTGTTGGTACCTGACTCTATGGATGTGTGTGTGTGTGTGTGTGTGTGTGTGTGTGTGTGTATTTGTGTAGATGTGACTTGAAATTTTTATCTTCAGAAGTGACAAGTTGTATGTACTTTTTTTTGTCAACTATTTGAAGACTTTTATTTTGGATAATTTTCAAGTACCTTAAAGGCCTTTTTCTTGTCCTGCGTGTATTTTGGGAACTTTATGCGCATGTATGACCCTGGAGAGCAAGGGGACACTCATCGGTCGTGTGTGGGGGGATCCAAGGCTTGCTTGAGATTTCTTCATGTAAAAAACATAATGGTACTTGTGATGTCTCAGTGGATGAAGAGCTTAAATTTTTTTTTATGTTTACAGTTTTCTCATCGTTATTCTAGGAGTTCAGTGCTAATACCAGTTTATACACTTCTGCCTAGTTGACAGCCACTTGGATGTCTCATGGGTACTTCAGATTGTTCTTATCAAAATGCAGTTGTTTTTTGTTTGTTTTGTTTTTGCTTGGTGTGCTGGGAATCAAACCAGGGCCCTGCCCATGGCAGACAAGCACTGCACCCTGCTCCATGAAGCAGCTCTGAGCCGGCTGACTGCTCTCCTACCCTCACACGAACAGCAGCATTTTTCCTCAGTGCTCTTAGCCAGCCCTGGTGTGGCAACCTTCCTGTCTGCCCAGCTGCACCCTCACACTGCAGGTGCTGCGAAGCCCCTCCCCGTAGCCCCGCGCCCAGCCCCAGCACCACAGCCCTGTGCCCTCGGTGTCAGCTGGCACATGAGTGGGCTCTTTCCATCTATCTTGATGTTCTCCAGGGCTACCTGTGTTGTACAAAATGGCAGACTCCTCTCTTTTGAAAGGTTGAGTAATATTCCACTCTGTGTGTATCCTGTTCTTAGTTGATGACAGTTTTCTTCTAGGACCTTAAAGGTGTCATCTCACTTCTCCACGTGCAAATGTTTTAGTGAGAAATATGCTTTTTCTTGATATTTTCAAAATTCCCTGTCATTGACTTTTACAGTGCTTCTACATATAGATTCTTCGGGTTCAACCTAGCAGAGACTTTCAGGCCTTTGGGGTCTGCATGTCCGTGTCCCACTCCAGCTGTGAGGAGGTTGTAGCCATTGCTTCACACTTCCCTTCTACCTCTTCCGTGTCAGGATGCCCGTGGTGCATACCCACTGGTTGGCTCAGTGGTGTCCGTGGGCCCCTTGAACTCTGAATTTGTGTCCTTTGTTCAGGGTTCCTTTGAGTTTGCTCATGCTTTCTTCTGCTTGCCCTAGTTCTTTCATGTTAATGAATTGAGTGCAGTCATTCTATTTCTGTGCTTCTGACCTTTCTGTGTAATATTTCTGGTATTTTCCTTGTTTTGAAATTCATCATCTGTCCCTACATTCTTCTCCTGTGTTCAAGTTACTTTAATAAAAGCTATTATTATATTAAAATAAGACTAAAATAAGTTAGGCAAGGCATGAAAGAAACTAGACCATGGGCAAATGTTAGCTTTAATAAATTTGGAAGAATAATCCACTGTACTGCTAATTCCTGCCACTTATTTTCCCTGATGAACATGGAAAAAAAAAGTATGTGAAAATATTTTAGGCCTGAAGGACTTTTGATGTTGGGGAAGTGTAAAATTTAAGGTAAGTATGAGCCTGGCCATTGTAGGCAATAGTTTTATATACTTTTTGGTTTTTATGATCTTAACTATGTGAGATCTTTGAACATGAGACATGAAATCTAAATGTGGGGAGCGAAGAGGCTGGACAGGGAAGGGGACAAAGCAAGAGTGGCGATGTGTGGAGCACATGTGCCAACTCCCTGCATAGAATGGGACCAGAGTGTGCAAACATACCAATAAGATTTAAATTAAATACACTGTATTTCAGATGGTAAAGTGAAAAAAAAATTATGTGAAAATGTGAGGCTCAGCCCATACAGATGGGAACTTCCCAGGAACATGTCCATTGCATGCTGTGTAGCGGACATGCGATCAGCGTGACTCCTCAGCCCTGAAGTGGGCGTGTGCTGGCCGCGCTCAGCTGGAGGGCTCATGGGGCTCACCCGTTCTTAGGGATGAGCAGATTTCCCGCACGTAGCGTCTCCTGGCTGCCTGGCATCACTGAGTGCATGAAGAGCGATTCCTTTGCAGGTTGCTGTTAGTAGTAACAGTTGTAATTTCTTGTAGGTGTCCTTTCTTTGCTCTACCTAAAGCACTTGGGTATTGGGGCCAGCACAATAGCTCAGCGGTCTAATGTGCCTGCTTAGGCAAGCTTAAGCAAGTGCACAGGGACTGTGTTTTGATCCCTGGCACTCCATGGCATACCAGCCCCACCCTCAGGGTGGGATGAGCTGGCCACAAGCAAAAGCTTTTGGGTATAGAGTTGTAGAAAATAATAAATGGGAATAATTCTCCAGCAATCAGTACTTTGCCAGTTTTCAAACTATACCAGTGGCTCTGTTGTGTTATCCAGTAACATTTTTTGGATTTGTTTTTCTTTTAATCTTTTGAGACAGGATTTTACTATCCAGTTTAGGCTGGCCTTGAACTCACTGTATCCGAGGCTGGCCTTGAATGCATAGTAATCTTTCTGCCTCGGCCTCCAGAGTGCTGGAGTTACAGCATGTGCCCCTGTATCTGGCACCTCATAATTTTTTTTCGTTGCCAAATTATAACATTTTAAGAATCACTTAGACTCAGTGCATAGTTTTAGCATGAACATATTGCTATGAAAATGACCAAGAGGTGTGCAGCCTCAGCACTGGAGTGGGGCGGGGAAAACTGCATCATTGCTGCAACCTGGCAGGTTCCAATTTCTGGTAAAAGCAAAAACAGATCGCCCACTCCTGATCCTGGTACTATAACAGTTTGAAGGCAATGTGAGTCTGAGGATGAAGTAAGCCTTGCGTTTGTGGTGGTCTTCACTGTTCCCTGGAGCTGTGGCTGAACTCACCGATGCCCAAGACTGCAGTACTAGTTTGTTCTTGTTGTTCAGTGACTCAACACTGCTGGACACTCATGACCCCTTTTCTTCAGCTGAAAACCAGAGATAGGTACATCAGCAGTCTGAAGAAGAAATGCCAGAAGGAGTCTGAACAAAACAAAGAAAAGCAGAGGAGAATTGAGACCCTGGAGAAGTACCTCGCAGATCTCCCCACCCTGGACGATGTGCAGAGCCAAAGCCTGCAGGTAATGTGGGACACGGGACCTGCCTCCTGGGGCCAGCTCATCTCCGTGTTGTCCTACAGGGGCTGGCTCATTGTAAATTTGGCAAGTTCTTTCATTGCCATTAGGGTTAAACTATGTCAGGACTCGACTCCTCTTAGCCGAAGCAATCCCTGCCCGATTAGCACATGCTCACTGTCCTGCGGGACTGTGGCAGCTCCCTCGCTCTGGAAGGTAGTTTCTGAAGCAGTCTGATTATGCTGCCTATGCACACATGCACCTCAGTTCCACCTGTCTCCGGCATGCACTGAGATCCAGGACTCTTCCCGACCTTGCTTGTCTAATTCTTCTTGGCCTTTCATCAGTTTTTCTTACATGTTGGTATGAGAAATGACCTCTGCTCACTCTTCTGACTTTTGTTTTTTCTCTTCACCATATCTCATCCAAAGACTTGCTACCAAGTCTGCCCAGATCTAGCCTCTTAGTTATAAATCCATTAAAACCCTTCAGTTTTCTCAAAGGCTTTCTGGCCTTTGACTTTCCACCTTAGCACTGTGGCCTGCAGTGGGCCCTCTCAGTGGTAATGCCACCCCCCCCCGCCCTGTCCCCTCCAAGAGTGAGCAGTCTTCCCACCTGTTCCCTGGGGGAAACCAGCTGGCTGAGAATCATTGTTCTAATTCAGGGAGTATCTTTATTTTGCATACCTTAAAATTTGTGTGCCATCCTTTTACTTTACATTAAATTAATCTATAAGTTGTAAAACCAAGAGAGGTTAAAATCAGAAAAGAATTTAAAGATCACAGTGAAAGCATGCACAGTCAGGAACAAGAGAGCAACATGGGCTTGAACACACAGAATCGCGCCACCCTGCAGATACGGCCAAACGTGTCTGTAGCATCAGTTGCCAGTGAGAGTCAGGGCAGGTGCCCAGGGCTGGGTCTGGAGAAGCGCAAGGTGTGTGTATGTGCAGCGGGATACTGCTGTGGTGCACACATGTGAGGGCCCCGTTCAGCCCTAAACATGAAAGAGTGTGGACTCAGGCCACGGCCTGTTAGGTGGAGGGTAATTCAAGTTTAGCAAAGACAGTACTGTATGATTCTGCTTCTGTACGGCCTAAACGCAGTCAAATTAGAGACGAGAAGCAGACTGGTAGTTGCCAGAAAATGGATGAAGGGTGAGGTGGGTAAAGATTTTCCCCTGGGTAGAGATTCACTTACGCAGGGTGAGCGTTGGTTGACATCAGTGTGAATGGACTCCGCACCACTGAACTGTGCACTTAAAATGGCTAAGATACTAACTTAATGTGTACTTTGTTACAGTTTTAAAAAGACAAAGGAGACTGTTAACTTTTCTTTCTATAAATTTCTAACCTCACTCTTCTTAATCTCATCCTGCCAACTCTCTTGCACAGAAAAAAAGTGTTAAGTACTTGAGCTAAAATGAAGGTAGCGTGCTGTGGTGGTGACTGTGAGCTCTTGGAGATGGCAGCAGTTGCTGGGAGAAACGTTTAGTTCTGTGTTGTGACGAACTGCAAACATTTCTCCTCAGCTTCAGGTTCTAGAAGAAAAAAATAAAAGTTTGCAAGCGGCTTTGATAGATACAGAAAAAAAGCTGGAAGAGATACAAAAACAATGTCAAGACAAAGAGGCACAGTTAGTATGCCAGAAAAAGAAGGAAAAGGAGTTAGTGACTTCCATTCAGAGGTAAGACTTTCAGAACCCTTTTACCTATTCTTATATTTTTCCAAGCATTTTATTTAAAATGGACAAATTTCTAATTATTACTTCATTATTTTTCTTAGAGATGTACTATTAAGAATGAGAAGTATAATTTCATTGAAACAGTGGTGATGTACTCTGAAGCAACATGCAAACAACTTTCCAAAGGCTTTACATGAGAATAGTAAAAATAGCAGGTGAAGACTGCACACATTAAGGAAAACCCTTTAGCATGGCCTTGTCAGAAAGCCTCTAAATAACAGAAGAGGCCAGCAGGGTGATGCACGCAGCCTTAGGCTGTGCCTGGAAGGTGTGGCCCACAGGCCTGGTGGCCTCCTGTGCCACTGCTGCTGACCCTGTGGGTTAGTGCAGTTGGGAACGCGGTGGGCAGGGTGCGTGGTGTCCTTCGGGCGTGTGGGTAAGCATGGATTCTGGAGGGACATAAGACACACATAGACTTTTTTGAGGGGGCAAAGCTTAACCCTTGAGGCTGTTGACCATAAACAGATGAAACAAGCCTAAGTAAGATTTCAAAGCATGAAAACTAAATGTAAGAAATTCAGTCTTCAGATTAGGAAAAAAAAAATTGCCAGCTACTCCTTGGATAAAGGACTGATATCTAGCATATGTAAACCACCCCCAAAAATTAGACATCACCAAATAAAAGATCCACATAAGAAATGGGCAACTGAAATGAATATACTCTTCCTCAGATGTACAAATGGCTAGAAAACAGATGAAAAAATGCTCAGCATCGCTGGCCACTAGAAAAATAAAACAACACTGATTTCATTTTGCTCCTAAAAGTGTGGCCACCATCAAGACCTCAGCAGTAACGATGCTGGTGTGGCTGAGGGGGATCAAGGAAACCCTCTGAAGCACCGGCAGAAGTGTAAGCCAGCACATTTGAGAATCAGTGTAGACCAGAGACCTCATGCAGCCCGACTATGCCCCGGCCAGGTCATCGCATTACAGGGCGATCTGTGCATGTCTGTGTGAGGCGGCACATTTGAGAATCAGTGTAGACCAGAGACCTCATGCAGCCCGACTACTCCCCGGCCAGGTCATCGCATTACAGGGCGATCTGTGCAGGTCTGTGTGAGGCAGCACATTTGAGAATCAGTGTAGACCAGAGACCTCATGCAGCCCGACTAC